>JAVYIG010005688.1:0-131693 GCA_035222895.1 Strongylocentrotus droebachiensis
ATCGATAAACAGGCCAGTAGTTATCTACTTGGATGAGGTGTATCGTACTTTATGAACACCAATAACATGTTTATAGCTCAAAATCAGCTCGAAGTTAAGCACGTATGAGTGATAATAAACACGTGATAATTGTTTTATATCGTGTGTAAGTGTTTATAAATAAGATAACTATGTTAAGGGATTTGTAATACACCCCGTTCCTGTACATGTATTTACGTTTTAAGGGATTAATGTCTCAATTATAATTACATATTTTAATCGGCTCTCGAGTACGTTCTTTATGTCTTAAGTGGGTTGTATGTTTATAATCTTTGGGGAATTATTTTGTATTGGTTTCTGGGGTAACAAATGATCAAATGGAATTCAAAATCAGCGTTTGCGTGTTTAAGAGTTTATAAAGTATTACAGAAAGGTATTTGTGTTTAGTGGTTTTCCAGTGTATTAATGTTTGGGTTAATTCATCTCCGATCTCCTGATCCTCTCTCTTTTCCACCCTCTAGCTTTTCTTCCCTCTCGATCACTCGTTTTGTTTCATTTCATATTGATTATTTCTGAAGTAGTAAATATGTAACCCATCTTCCTAATTCCCTTGCATTTATGTTAACTTAAACTATAAACAAGCAATATAATGTTGTTGTTGTTGTTTCACTGTTTAATACTTTTTTGTCATTATCTAATTTCGATTATTTCGCTCAGAATCTATCACAATCACTAACATAACATGGCGCATAATATATGAACGGCGTGTGTAGTAAATAGAGCGGGGGAAGGGGGAGGGGAGGGGGTGTCGAAGACCCGCGTATTGTTCGTGACATCCATTCAATACATTTCTGTTTAATACGTCCCTCAACAAACCGGCGGGCGGGGACAAAGCCAACATTGAATGTCCGAGATGCCAAATTCGTAATACCTCTATTATTACGTACACTATAATTGGAACGCGCTACTGGATCGGCGGCCTGGGATAAACGATGGGAATGACAAAAGTGAAGAGAGCATTTGGTTGGCTTTTAAACTATGTGATACAAGCCGTTAACGCTATGAACTGAAGATCATGGACGAATATAGTATTTGATGGAAAGACGGAATACATGGGCTACTAAATGTAGCATTGCTCTTCTGTCAAATGATTGGCAGTGAACATTTCACACACATAATATAATGCATTTACTTCAATGAAACTAGATAAACATGTAATGTTGATGAAAAAGTAGATATTATTATGGTCATAATCGTAAATGTGGCTAATGTGCCTCTATATCTTTCTAACTAATGAATCGGTGTCGGTAGTTCCAGATATAGGCCTGCATATGTTGCAATTATATAGCAAATGTTATGTTCTCTTATTTTCGCAATTTGCGCCGGGCTTCCAAGTTTTCAAATGATTGTTCTCAGGATATACTGTTTTGTTGCATCATCATTTATATACTCCACCTAGCATCCACTCACATTCGGATACCAACATTTATTTAATACGTTCTTTATCGAACCATAATACATAAAGTTTTGGTGTGCTATTGGTGTGTTATTGTTGTTTGTTTGCTTGTTTTGTTTTTGTTTTTTTGTTTTTTTATTAGTGTAAATGTGTTCGATTCTTTTTGTTTCATATATCTGGAGACAAAACTTTGATAGACCTTTGGTTATTGTTTGTTCCTCATATTTTCATGTAACTTGATTGTTTTACTAAATTTCCTCCCACGATCCTTTTCTTTTACTTTTGATTTCATTTATCTCCTTCGTCTTTCTTTTTCTCCTATTTTTTAATTCCATATTGTTTATTTCTGAACTCTAACTATGTTATTTATCTTCATTCGCTTGCATTTGTGTGAACTTAAACTATGAACTAGCAATATGATTGTGTTGTTCTTGTTTTCCTTTTGAATACCTTTTTGTTATCTATTTTCGATTCTTTTGCTCAGATATCTATCACAATCACTAGTATAGCGCATAATATGTGAAAGCAACGTAGCCATAGCGTGAAAGGCTAGTTTATTCGTTTAATAGAGGTGAATGGGGGGGGGGGGGGGTCGAAGAACAAAGGGCACGTGGTGTCCCATGTATTGTTCGTGACCTCCAATCAATAATGCCCCAGTATAGGCCGGCGGGGTTGGGCAAAGGCAACGTTGAATGTCCGAGATTCCATTGTTACCTCTATACGGTATATTACAAGCCGACCAAAATATATAATTGCATATAGGTGAGGCATAAACCTTAAAAACATATCTTCTTGGATGAGATGGCCCCCTCCCCTGGCGCTCAAGGGGGGGGGGGGGGGCGTGCGACTTTTCAAATTTGCGAGGGCCCCCAAACAAAATTGTGCTCACTACCCCCCCCCCCCCTAAATATTTTCTCACGGATTGGGCCCCCTTCCCTACCGCCGGCTGGATCCGCCCCTGTCTATGTCTCTATCTTCTCCTTTTATTTCCTCTCTATACATCTCTCTCTATACGACTTTCTTTTATTTCCTCTCTCTCTCTCTATCTTCTTTTATTTCCACTCAATATCTCTGTCTTATCTATTTCCTCTCTACATCTCCCCTCTCTATATACGATCTCTACGTCTCTCTCTTGCTCTATCTTATTTATTTTCTCTCGACACCCCCTCCCCATCTCTATCTACGAGCTTCTTTTATTACCTCTCTGCGTCTATTTCCAGTGGCGGATCCAGGGGGGGGGAGGGGGGGAGGGCCCCTCCCCTGGGAAAAAAACCGTGTTAAAACAAGTTCATTTTACCCTTTTGGAGAAAGATGGCCCCCTCTCCTGGCGTTTAAGGGGGGGGGGGGGGGTGCGAATTTTCAAATTTGCGAGGGCCCAAAAAAAATTGTGCTCCCCCCCCCTCCTAAATATTTTCTCACGGATTGGGCCCCCTCCCTTGCCGCCGGCTGGATCCGCCCCTGTCTATGTCTCTATCTTCTCCTTTTATTTCCTCTCTATACATCTCTCTCTATACGACGTTCTTTCATTTTATCTCTGTCTCTCTCTCTCTCTCACTCTCTCTCTCTCTCTCTCTCTCTATATATATATATATATATATATATATATATATCTACCTTTTTTTAATTTCCTCTCTACACATCTCTTTCTCTCTCCAATCTTTTATTTCCTCTCTATATATCTACACGATCTTCTTTAATTACATTTTTCTTTATCTACCGATGGTCGTAAGTACGTCAGGCCCCCTTGAAGAATTGAGTTGCGTCATCAATGAAGAAGGCCATTGCGTCAACCAATCAGATATAAAGTCGAATTGAAGAAAAAAAAAACAGTAATTTATTTTACAAACGAGGATCGTAAGGACGTCGCGCCGTCTTCAAAAGTATCGTTACGTCAATCACTCGCAAGCAGGTTGATTCAATTAAAACTAATTTCTTTACCTAACGAGTATCGTATTACATACGTCAGACCGTACTTGAACATTTTCATTGCGTCACTCAATAATGGATGTGGGTCGATTTGAATGACAACTAATACATAATGAGTATCGTAAGTGCGTCAGGACGTCTTGAAGAATTGGGTTGAGTCGATCTATCAGAGGCAGGTCGACTAGAATAACAAGCGATATTCGTTACCCATCGCTGATCGTACATGTACGGACATCGCGCCGTCACGACTACTTTTAATTGTTGCGTTGATGTTTAAGAGTTCAATCGGAGGCGGGTCGAATTGAGTGACAAATAATTTCTTTACGAACGATCATCGTCAGTACTTCAGTCCGTCTTAATGAATCTAGTCACGTCGCTCTAAATAACAAATAATTCCTTTGCTTTTAATACGGATGATCCTATTTATTAAAAGGAATTACAAACCCCTATTTATTTTCGGAAATACAAATCGTCGATTCATGAACCCTATACGCTTTCGAAATGACGACACCGCTCTCTCTTTCGAAACTAAAAAAACGGCTTTTACAATCGAGATTAAAAGTGCAACAAGTCACGACGGGTGTGGTTGATTATTATTAATTTACAAGATGGGAAATGCGGCCGGTCGCGAGCAGCATGATGGATTTCGGTAGACAAGGAGGTCATGCCGTACGCGAGATTCATGACAGATAATATGTACAAGCGGCGTGCAAGTAACCCGCGAGCAGCATGGTGGATTAGAATAAACAACGAGGCCATGCTGTACGCGACAGGTATGGTGTCACGCCATGCCACACGGGACGGGCATTGTAGCTTACAGCGAACAGGATGTAGGCATGTCGACTGCAGACAGCATTCCGAGAACAATAGAGGCATGCCCGGGCGTGCCACCGGCATGCAGCATGCTAAGACATTTTTGACGTGACGCCTAAGAGATTTTTTAAAAATTTTATTTCGACATCTGGCATGCCATAAAAATATGTGCCTAGAAACGCATAATAATAATTAAAATAATAATAATAATAATAGTGAACATATATAAGGCGCCATGTCTGTCAAAAATGACACTCCTGGCGCAGTTGTGTGGGAAACTGTATGATTGCATAGAAACGCATGGTAGATGGAATAGGCTCAAGATGCGTTGCAAAGTAGAAAATATAAAGAAGGTCGAAAAGCATTCTATACCCGATAAAAGCCCTTCCAGGAAAGAGAAGGCGCCACAAGAATGGATACATCCTCGGAACTATTCCACAAAGAGATACGGACATAAAGGATAAAGAAACCTGGATTTCACCTTGCATATGGATTGTAACCATGGTAACCGATATACGTAAGCTGCCGTTCTCCTCCTAGGCTAGACGTAGTGTAAAGTCCTCGTTCTATTAGTATAACTCAACGCATTTGGACAATATGATCGCCTATCCAGCTACCGTTCACGGAGAAGTTATTACATTATCACACTCAGTTTATGTTTATTTCATTGCATGATGAATCCAAAGATTCAGCGTTTCCAAGATTTTCCCCTACTGCTCGGTATTTTTTATCAATGTTTTTTTAATAACAGTGTATCTACCCATGAAGCAGTGATGATGAATGTTTTTTAAATAAATATTTTGACAGAAAGTGTTGCCTTCTTTCGTTTAATAAGATATTTTGTTTCAGTTTAAATTTGAAAACAAGCGGACGGCATCTGTTCGGGAGTAAAATGAAACTAGACATTATACGAAATCAAATTAAAAATGATTTGTTTTTTGATGAAAAATAGCCTATCCCCAGGAAGATGGATAGATAATGTTTTGACTATTGCCTTTCAAATAGAGAAGATTAATTTTGAGAAACGAAAGTGGAAAAATGAAAGGAAGGAAATGTTGTTGTTCACTTTTTGAAGGGCCCTTAAATACGCATCGATACCAACACCATCCTTTCCAAAAGAGAAAAAAGTGTTATATATTTTTACCTGTGTTAAAAATGTATATATAGATCGAAATTTGCCTTGTATTGAGATACTTTGTTACACCTGTCTGGATAAAAAGGAAATTTACTTTTAACTCAGCTACGGCTTTCTTCATTTTCCTGGAGTTCATATCATTTGAAATAATAGCACTTTACGTGCATGTTTCGTATTCAATTCCGTTAATTTCAACAAGGTTTTGCAGTTAATGGCTGATTGCATATGTTTACAATAATTAATCAGCACACGTTTCAAATTGCATTGTATGACTAGCAATACTGCTTTCGAAATGACATAGTCAACAACAACACCGGTAAGACTTTACAATTGATATAATTCATGTTCATTGACAAGATAAACATAGAGGAGAAACATACTTCCAATGTCTATATATAGGATTCTGATTTAAAATCCTCAACAAATACACATCATTCACAATCATCATTTAATCATAAATAAGTATATTAAATACATAACAAAGTAAACCTTCTTCGCAAGACCTGGAAATTGAAGGCATACCCATTAGCACGTAACTCTCTTCCGCCTTATCAATGAATGAATTTATCTTGACTGGCATGCCGTAATAGGAACTAATGAATGGAATATGAATAAAGGCTATGTTGCCATGGTAATCGGTAATTGGAATTAGGATTTGGTTCATAGCTTTCATGATTAACTTGGGAGAACACATCAATCTAATGTTTGCTTAAGGAAAGGCGGGTGAACATGAAAAGTGAAAGGTGACGTGATTGATAATCCATGCTAATCATATATCAAACTTGACACTCATGAGTTCCAGAGGTGAACTTACAAATTGAATTGTCTTTTCCCCATTTCATTTGTCAATATTCAAAGAAAAAGAAGGCATGATATATTTGTTTCATATCCTGCATCAACAAATTATTTTCAACGACAAAAAAATACAATTGTCTTGAAAAAACAATTTTTTATTAAAAAACAATTAGCAATTCAAAACAAATTAACAAATAAAGATTTGAAGAAGAAAAAAAAAATCAACAACAAAAAAGTCAACTCCCATATAGTACTCCTAAGTAGCACTTTTTCAGAGCAAACTTAAAATAGTTGACATAATTCTGGTCATGTGGCAAGCTCTCAACCAATCAGAAATCAATAATTTTTTTATGCAGGATGATAATGACTATTTTTAGGTGGTGGAGAAGGACGACATGTATGAATTGTTAACATAGTAAAAGACAGGACCTCTTAATAGTGAGGCACCTCACTGTATTACAAATATTACAGGCAAAATAGAAATAGGATCCTTACGTAGACGATTCTTAGGTATGATGCGAGAAGGTACCATAAAAATAAAGATTTTATTTTTTAAGTATTGTCAAAAAAAAATTTATCATATTTTAAAATAAATTCAAGTCGCATAAATCCCTTCTGTTCCTGATTGTATATCAGCCCAAGCCTTATTGATAAATGCACCCTTTTATATAATTTAATAAGCGGGAAAAAAATATAACAAGATTTTTTTTTTTTTTTTTTTTTTTTTTTGGGGGGGGGGGGTGGGGATCGTTTATCGAAACATTTTATTTCAATGTTAATCTTTTCTTAGGATTAGAAGTACCCATTAGGTGAGACATGCAATACATCAATTACCACGTTAGGCAATTAAAACAAAAATCCTTTATCCGCGCTTTATACATACCCAATAGATGAAGTTTACTATTCTCATATACCTACATCTAAAAGAATTGTGGAAATCATGACCAAAACGTTGTTTTTTATCAATGTTTTTAAAGGAAAATACAACCTTTATAGCGAACTACTCGAAAATAAAAGCAGACAAATCTAAAATGCAGACTGATAAATGTTTGAACAAAAATCGGGGGAATAGGGTTATATATTTCTGAAATTCATAATAACTACGACGTTTATGAACTTCAAAATGTCTGAATCTGTAATGTTAATGCTGTTCAACACACAAGATTACTTAATTTTCTTTTTTTCAAATTGTTTGACTCAAATTGTGAGTGGTACTTCAAGGGAGAAGGCATAAAGAAGATTAAAGATAGTTTCTACACGACATATTGGAGAGTTGTCATAGACCTGGTGATTTCAAACTTCAAATATTCATAACTTTCTTTATTGGTCCGATTCATTTTAAACTTTCGCCATCCTGTTTCATTTATGGTGGTGCTTTCATAAAATATGAACAAAGGATAAGTTGTCCTTGTAATTAAATTAATCCATTCTGGAATACCTGTAGTAAATGATGAAGGTCTATGACCACATCATGTCAATGTAAGTGAGTGCTACTTTGCAGTTTTCAGGGTTTGCTCGGTTGCATAAGGTCTCCAATTTAAAGGCTAATAATGATTATGATCACAAAAGAGGGCGCTCATAATTTATCTGAAACGGCGTCATTGATTAGGAGAGTTCTGCCAACCCGGTTCGTGTTAGGTACATTTGGGTGACTACTGCATTGTTCGGAAAGCATGCGCCATGTTATGACCAAGATAACTCGCGTTGGCCAAGCTATATGTATAGATAGCTTTGATAGAGACCAGAGTCATTGATTAGGAGAGTTTGGGCAACCCGGTCCGAGTTGGGCGCAATGGCTATTACTGCTTAGTTGGGCGAGCACACAACAAAATAATAAAATAAATGCAATGACTCTAATTTGCTTTTGAACATCATGAGCTAAGATATGTTTTAATACGTCTGTTAATAGCCAGAATGGCGTTGTCTCGTATAACTTTACAAAGAATTAACGCCCTTCTGGCTCCTTTGACAATAGATCAGAATAGATGTAATGGAGGCATCAATAGACCAGTTCACGGTTAGCACATTACTGCAATGACCTCTAATATCCGCAGATCTTCAAAACATGAAGAGGTCCCACTTTGTACATTTTAAATTAATCACTCCTACATCGATGGAGGTGCTATATAAATAGCTTTTGTTTCCCTTTTTCAAAGAATACTTCCACCTGTGTATCATGGAGTGCACTGAATGTGCATAAATGAATAATGATTACATAACTTTCATGAGCACGTATCCAGTATTTCGTCTCCGTGTATTTCAAAATTTGTTCTGCAATGACCTTTTTCTGCTCATGCTCAGACTGCAACCGTGAACTGGCTTATTGAGCAAAGGCCTGGGCGATTGTACATTGAACAGTATGGTCACTATTATAAAGAATGTTTCACGAAGCGGTCCAAAAAATACTTTGTGATAGAGACAGGGGGTGCACATGAGGAAATCATTTCTTATATCAAGATATTGCCTCTCACTTCTTGTGGAAAAATAGGCTATATGAAATAACATTATTGGCTTTACTACATCCTAAAGATACGCCAGGCTGTAGATATATTTTTGGCTACATTATAAGCAAAAAATAATATTTTTATAAAAATCTTCGAAATTCATTAAATATTACGGCTAGATCTATGTAAGGGTATGCTTACCATAGACATGCTGTACACTATATACTTATACAATTCTAATAGACAATTCGGAGACTCTATCTGTGCATCAGCAGATAAAGGTAATTTGTTTAAAAAACTGTAAAACCCATCGATACGACTGCGGGATACGTGTTTACGAAAGTAATATAATCATTATTCATATATGCACCGGCGGTACATTTTATGATACACAGGTTTAAGTAATGTTTTCAAATGAAGAACATTCATCATAATTATTGGCAGTGATTATTATGAAATGATCAAAGCGTGACGGACGTCTCCATGTGTAACAGATCTGTGGGTATTTGGAGGTCATTTGTACAAGTGCTAGCTCCGAAGTAATGACGTAGTGCTTGCTTTCAAGCCATACGCCCTCTACGGAAATGGAATTTAACCTGACAGAGCGCAGAACAAGGGCTTTCCTCTCGCCGCGCTGTGTCGTTAATATGTGAGAGCTTTTATAAATCAAAAAATTACTTCTTCTTTTTTTGATGATAATAATAAATATTACTTTCAGTCTCCTATGTTTGTTTTTCTTAATTTAAATGTCCCGAAACTCCCGATGACGTATTGCTGCTAAAAATGATTTTTTTTTTTTTTTTTTTTTTTTAAAGCTTCAAAATGTACGATCCAGGGGGTCTTTTCTTTCATAAAAGACCAATATGATATCCATGCTATCCATAATATATTTCGAACAATGCCCCAAGATATTTTAATACACGACAAATGGAAGAGTTGTCTGTGACTACGTCACAATCCACTAACGAAATTGCCAATTTGAAATATTCGTATAGATCTAGCGATCTCTTATTTCAAACGCCCATAACTCTCTATTTCTTGGTCCGAGTTATTTAAAATTTTCACTTTCTGCTTGCACACAATATTTCAACGGTTTGGTAACCGTTTAATTCATATTTGCCACTCTTCACCCATGTATTAAATGGGTACTGGTTGGGAAGCATTCCCGGCAAGCTGTAGGTAGCCTATACATTATAGGCCCTACCTATATAGGTTGGCTGATATTGGAGCACCTTGATTGCCTAGACACTTTGAGTGTAGAATGGATATGAGCGCTATTCATATCCATTATTACTTTATCAGCAGTTTATTCTATGATTATATCCAGGGGTGTAATATCAACAATTGTATCCCATGGTATATGCCATCTTCTTACTTACAATAACGCATCCATTCATAAAGTGCAGTAACACTCTATTAAACTGTCAAGCGTTTTAACGGAGCTAGCATTGACAAAGAGTTGCACTTTAGCTAATGATGTTGAGTTGAATTCAAGCTTTCAGGAGTTAAACACTTTATTGTTGAATACGATGTAGTCTAGTGATCAACAATGAATCTAAAGTACCAATTTCTCATCGCCAGCGGGTGTTTTATTAGATGAAATATAAATCGTGTCATTCAAGTACAGTAATTAGACCAAAACCATTTCATAATACGCCTGACAATGTCAATACAAGCCGCATAATGATACATTCTAGCATAATAGTATTTGCGTATTCAGTTTATTTCAGACTTCAAAATAAGCTGTAAGTCGCTTTTATTCTTCTTTCCAAGTATGGGTGATTAGACATGTCTATAATTTGGAAATAGGAATCATCGGTTTTCGTGATCTGAAAGTCTGTGAATATGGTGACGAAACCTCCAATAAATAACGCGATGACTCAGAGGTGGAACAGTGGTCTCGTAACCGGGATGAGGTCCCGGGTTCAAAACCAAGCCGATGCGCAAGTGCTCCTTGATAAGGCCTTAATCCGCATTACCAAGTCTCTCGGAGAGGACTTAAAACCGTCGATTTTCTGGTTGCTCACTTACAGGCGCACCCATGCTTTCTTAGCAGTCAGTTAAAACAAACAAACCAACCACGATTACCAAACAAATCCGTATTCCTATTTGACAGATCATATAAGTCTTTTTTAAACATGTTTTTCAGACTAGACCTCGTAGAACTTGTTTAAAGTTTAATTAATTTTAGAATATTATATTCATAATAATCAAGGGTTCGCACTAATAGAGATAGTGTTTTGAAGCCTGTGTTTCGCTGTGAGTTATTAGGGACTTTTAGATTTGCACGTCGACATAGTGGACTGCTACGTGTGACGTCCTTTTAAGGTATGTCACAAGTGACAGCCAGTGCCTGAACAGGACGTCACGCGTAGCAGTCCACGCAAATCTGAAAGTCCCTGCTATGTGGCAGGTGTTAATATGCAATACTGAAAATCTGTTTAAAGGTCTAGTACGATACTGATTACTGATACCATTTAAATCCCATTCCAGTCTCCCATGAAGTCAAAACTGAAATCTCATTATTCCTCATAAACGAGAGTAGAACTTCACTGGGCTTACAACATTTGGTAAAATGAATAGCAGCACTTTCGGGCAGAATTTTCTATAAATTTCTTTAAAACTTGGCTTCAGATACATTGCATGAATTTGTTGCCCGTAGCAAACTCTGTAGATATCATATACATGTTTATAAGATGATAAAGCGGATCCTAATAAAATGATTGGTTTAGAGCGTCACGTGACCGGGCATTTATGTTGCCTATCACGTAGTTTAACTAAGGACTGGTCAGTAGTAAATACTAATAACCGGTCATTAGTAAAATCATGTTACAAAACATCATTTTATAAAACAAATAAAACATCATCTTATAAATCAAAAAATACAAATCACTTTTTAAGGCATTTAAATAGTACAATTACCCACACTCGGTACCTTCGAAACAATCCAAACACCCTCGGCTTTCGCATCGGGCGTGTTAAGACTGTTCCAAAGGTACCTTGTGTGGGTAATTCTTACTAATGCCCTCACTGCTGTGTATTATTTTGTACAATATAGTTTCTCAACCACGCCCACCCACTCACACAAGTCATAGAGAAGCGGTGCACCCGGAGCAGACGACGTGCGTGTACGTTCGTACAGTTCCACAAAGTCTGCACAAAAATCGCTATAATTTATACGAGGCTGAATTCTAGTTCACAGTTATCACTTCACTTCAAGAAGTTTCCAAGAAGCGGATAGTATACTCTACCATCATGAGATTCAGTCTACGCCGAATTTGCTCATTTTTTCTGTTCATATTCCTGCCAGCTCAGCTGATGGTTATAATTGGTGTTCATTATATCAATCGTAAAGATGAGTCTCTTCCGTCAGCTGCTAACAAGGCAACCGAGCTCAGAATATCTGCCGATGAGACGCCGGGATTAGAGCATGGAGCGATGGAGGTGTTCACTGAGCTGCAGAGAAAATGGGATACTAGGAAGGATTTCGTTCTTGTGAAGGATTCAGATGTGAAGGAGAATCATGATGAAAACAACAATAGTTTGATGAAGCAACATGAAAGAAAACTATCACACATTCTACGAGAAGGTCCAAAAGAGAAAGGTAAGAGGAAGTCTTTTTAACATTCCTGATTGGAACATCGAGAATAAGAATAAGAATAGTAATACATATAATAATGATTATGATAATGATGATAATAATAATGATAACAAATAATATTAATGCTACCTATCCAAGTGCTTTAGACTGTAATTGGTATTACTCCGGTCATTCTATTCAATTGCTAAGAAGAAAAAGAAAAAAAAGAAAAAGAAAAAGAAGAAAAAACATACGTTAATTATTTTTTAGCGGAGTCCAACAGCCCTTTTACGGTATTTTATTATATTTTTTCACGAGATTGTGACGTACTTATGGACAGATCTCCCATATCGTGTATAAACATATAATTAATTACTGTTTTTCGTAAATGATATTTAAAAAGTTACATTTTAGTTATTCTATGATTTGGAACACAACATCACAGCACGTATATTGATTACAACTTCTTCTTTTTTAATCATAACCTTCCTATTTTCTTCTTCTGATTTCATTCAAACTTTCACTATAGTCTGTTTTGTTTATGTATGCCTTCTTTTAGTGTTGTTTGGTATTAAGGTTGGATTTCCCTTTAAATGTGTCCGGGTTTTGTTATTTCCGCTTTGATTCATTTATGAATATATTATGTTGCCTGTGATGAGAAATTTAGTATTTGGGGGCATAATAGAAGAAAATGTTCACCGCATGAATATCATACATGCTAAATAGATCCTTGGTAAAGAATCTTTTACACTTTAATTTATTTGTAAAGACATTGTGTCGCATATGATGAGAAGAAGAGTTTTTCGGGTAGTATAAGAACAACATGCTCACCGCGTGACATCTTCCATGCGAAATAGATCCTTGATATAGAATTATATCAAATCAGAATATCAGCAAGAGATGACCTTTCTCGCTTGACCTGAAAATGAATTCATATTTGTTGCAAAATAGAATGTAGCAAGATGGAGCATATCTGCAGGATAGTGATGATTTTTGTAACATACTGTGCTTGATACAGACTTCGAGGGCGACCTTGACAATTGATTGAGATAGAATGTTGAATTCTGGTACAGGTTTTTTTTTAATATCACGCTTTGAATCTTTCTTCCCAATGCGGGAGATAATCATCTTTTGTAGCAATGTTTCGTGCATTGTAAAGGAGAAAATGCTTCTAAAATACCAACTGTTGATAAAATTGGAAAAACAGCCTTTTTTGTAACTTCGAGTACGCCTACTCATAAATGTGTGAGGTGCTCTTCACGTAGATTTAATTATCTTTGTAATCATTGGAAGCTCCATCTTGCTACATCTTTTTTCGCAGCTAAAGACCAACATGATCAACCACTGTTAAAAATATTACATTTGAATATTACAACTGAATCAAACTCGGGGGAGGGGGAAGGAGGTACCCCCCCCCCCTTCCCTTGCTTTTAACGAAGGAATTCCGCCCACTTTTCTAGGATACGTAAGGGGGTTGGGGCTGGCACGTTTTTGTTTTCATTTTAAAAGACTTGTTTCATGGGGATCCCTGTATGGGGGCTGCGTCCGCCCCCACCTCAATCCGCTTTTGGTCCCTGAACATCATCCTCAAATACGCTAACGATTCGTATAGAATGTAGTAGATACAATTCCGCGTGGACAATTAGCTCAGGTTAATTTATGACGATCTGTCCGACCGATGTTTTCAGCTGTCTAGTTTTCAATGATTACATAATTGAGGTAAGATGTTCTGTCTTCCTGTTCATGCTCTAATTATTGTTATCTGTTTTCAATGCACCGCTGACATCATTATCTGCGACTGTGCCGCACTGCCATGCAACTCCTGTCTTCATAGCTTTTTTAGTTTTTGGATTTTCTTCACTCATTTGATCATGTTGATGAGGATGCAAAATGAAATAAAATTGCTGTATTGGTGTATTCTAATTTATGTCTTATTAAGCGTCCCTTCTTATATCGTGCAGTATGGAGAGTTCTTTCAAGATGATTGCTTCTCTTTTATCTTGCATCCAGCCAGTCGTTGAAAACAAACTTGTCAATTTTAAATAGTTGTTGGCCAATTGACAGTCACATTGAGGCAATTAGGAAGGGTGTAATTGTCGGCAGCTGCCAGAAAGATAGACGGAGATGTAGAAGGAGAAACTTAAACGGAGACATTTGCAAAGGAAGTGAGAACTTAAGTCCAAGGATTATGACTGCCATATTAAATTCTACTAACCGTGTCAATAGCGAATGAGTTAGTTCTTAAGTCACGTGAATGTTAAAGGAACACTTCACTACGTGTAGCTCCTTGCACCCTCTATATAGCAGACAATGCCTAATCGGTGACCGTTGGTCCCCCTTGGTCCCCTTTTTCTTATGTGAATTGAGAGCTGATTTGATTAGAAAACCACCTGTCAGTGACCACGCAGGGAGGTCTAATCCCTCCTGGCTAAACTAGTGCAGATAGGCTTTAAAGGAATACTGTACCTCAATATACACTGCTGCCCATACAGGTGGATTTCTTTCTTACCTCTCGGCTCTTTTCATGATTTGATGGTGACAATACCGATTTATTTTCCATAGATACGGTTAAAATCTTCTCAGACCTTTATTGATCAATCTCTGTGAAGTTATAGATTGAACAATAAAGTTACTACCGGTATGTATCTATCAAGAATAAACCATATTGTCACAATCATTTCATGAAAATAGGTAGTACAATTTTTTCCAACTCATGGGCGTCAAGGTATGAAAATATTTATGTTTTGAGAGCTATCTGCATTACTGACGTATGCTATTAATATTGAAATTCTAAATGCGTCTGTTGAATTTCACCGCCTCGAAGTTCATTTTTACGTTAGAAATCTTATTCATGTCTCCGTTCTTGTCCTCCAAAATGTTGTCTACACGTCACGGACATGACGCACTGACTCGTCTTCATACATTAGGATTTGCACCCAGCTGATTTTATATTGTGTATACGGTTTATGCATTTACAGCTAAAGTGTCAACTGTAAATAATAATGATAGTCTGGATTTATATAGCGCCTAATACGAAATACCATCTCTAAGTGCTTTGTAAAGCTTGCTATAAAGCCCCTGCCATTTATTCAGTAATTTTGGTCACAACAAATCTACGAGTGTTTCGATCAATCGATCAAATACGATGTAATTAAGAAAATAATTTAAACATTTAGAAGGGAAACTGTGATGACTATAAACACACTTCTGGGCCCCGTTGCACAAAAATTACCATTGATGGTAACTTTACCATCAATGGCCCCATGGAAACCTTGATTTCGATTGACTGTTGAGCCCTGTTACCATGGTAGTTGCCATTAATGGCTAAGTTACCATCAATGGTAAGTTTTATGCAACGGGCCCTGATGTTTTGTAAAGAGTATAACACACATTTACTTAAATTCTGTGTAGATGTTGTTCATTTGTCCTGAAAGTTTTCGATAGAATTCATAGTTTTAATAAATTTGTCTTTTTATTATTTCAATTTGAAGATGTATGGAATACACTCACGGTGAAAGTGAATTACAGAATACAACGTATGTACAAGATAGTGACAATAAGATTAACCTCTCTCCAATTGGTATGGAAATACAGGTCATTTTAAAAGGGAAGCACAACACGTTACATTGAATGTATTTATCTTTTGTTACATTGATGTATCAGAGCAAACAAATTGATATCAAATTTTAAAATATATTAAATCGTGACAACTTTTTCAGCCAGTTCAAGCCAAATCACGTGCTGGGAAGTTTCACGCTCTGTTTATGGTTGACATTACCTGTATACAGGTATAGACAGCAGTGCCCTGTTTCACGAAACTGTCATCATTATAGTCATAAGTGCGAATTCGCCGACATCCCAATTGAAATGCGCTTTAATTTTAATGCACGAGTTTTAATGGGATGTCAACGACCTTGCACTTATGACGGTTTCGTGAAACGTTGCCCAGGCCTAACAACATATTCAATACTTCTTCCGTACAAAACTATCAAGCGATACAGGTACCATTGGCCCTATACTAATTTCACCTGATAGCGTCAATATTTCAAATGTATGATCCGTCAAATTCTTCACGCTCTGACGACGGTTTCTGATGTTTAGGTTACCTGGGAGAGGTCATGACATTGACCCACATCTATTCAAACTCAATTTGTGATCGGGGTCAGAGGTCGAACTATATGCCTCCTTCGAGAAAGGGAGAGTGACAGTATGCGTAAATGTAATTTATTAATGCGACACAATTTAAAGTTTGAGGTCTGTAGGCGATTAAGACGTGTGTCAGGGAAAGAAAATGAACTGAAGGGAAGATGATATGGCGATAACGACGATGGCGATGATAATGAGGATTAATGGTTGTGATGGTGGTGATGGTCATGATGATTATGATGATGAGGATGATAATTATGATAGCTGTGATTACGATGATGATAATGATGATCATGATTAAGAATAAGGAGGTGAGATTAGTTATAAATGCAACTTTAAGATTGTGTGTATATTTAAAAAGTATGTATTTTTATTTATAAGAAAAAAATACAAAAAGTGCAGTGGCACCTTATAGTTGCCCCTGCATAAAACTCTTCAGATTATGATTCTGGGGCGTGTACTTCTACATGACAATGTAAATGTAATGTTTTAAAGTATTTAGCACCATATAGCAGTAATGATAATCAGTAATATAGGAGTAATTTATACTGGCAGGTAGGCTGGATGTAAATTGCTGTTGATTCCTCATGAGACATTGCACATTGTTTGCGAGGCCTGTCATAGGACCTCGTTAAGTACAAATTTGTTAACTTTTAAATGGAACAGCCGACCCCCCCCCCCCCCCCCTCTCGCCCCTCCAAGTGAGGGACATATCGAAACGCTGCACATCTGATTTTACTTTAATTCAATTTACATGTTTATCGTCTATTAAAACGGAGTGTGACTCGGGTTATAAATAAATCGTTTGGAATATTGATGCAAGGTGAGCATTTTTAATGGAAAGAGTACTTCTCTAAAGAAAAGAAAAATTGGTTCTGGGAAGGGTGAAAAATAATGTGTGAGCTTTTGCATTATTTATAGTTTAGTGTAGACGAGTATCATAGAAAAAGGGTCCCCTGAGAATGATTGCTATTTGAATGCCCTCATATTGAAAATAAAACAAGTAACAGCTAATTGGCAAATTGTTGTGGACCACACGTTCATGCCACATGTCTGTGTAATCCCATAATTATGCAAAATGCTATGTACAGTGCATGTGACTTTTAGCAAGAATCGGTAAATTTCTTATTATTATTTCCAAAACCTGACAGTGAGTATACACCGTTATGTGTTGATCACCCTTTCCCAACAATACACTTCAAGACAGTAATTTCTTTCACAATGCAATCGCAAGACCAGAGATCAATCCTTTAAGAAACTGTATCAGAGAAGTATTGCTACTAGTACAGGTACAATATATACTGCTTCTGATAGAAATAAACCCACACAGGGAATAGGGCCGTAATTTCAGAAATTGAGAAAAACTGAATAGCCGAGGACAGACGTAAATTGTGTTTATTCTCAAGAGAACAAGTTGACATGTTAGGTCCACTATACACAGCAAGACGTAATGAGTTGGTTTCCATGGTAACGGTGGAAGGCTAGAAACGTAGAGGAATGTTCTCTATAGTGTCATAACAACAGGTAATCGTATGAAAATAAAGGTTAAATTATGTAGAATGTACATCATAGACACATCGTTTGAAATTAATTCGTGGTCATTTGATAATATTATTTTAATTTCTTAATCCTCTTATTTCTTTTTACTTCAAAATGAATGTACAGGTATTTCACGAGAATAATCATAATCTTATTGGTGATCTTATATAAATGAGGATATTTACGAGACGGTTATGAGAATTTTATGATTATGTGATTATACAGTGGATCGAGTGTTGTGAAGCTATCACCCAGGCTCTTCTCTTTTGATGAAATCTTCAGAAATACGAAAATAGTGTACAGTGCAGAATGATAATTTTGAGAATGTAGTCTCTGTTTATGCTCCCTGCTTTGTTAATAATAATCATGATAATAGTCACATTCGTATAGTGCTTTTAATTAAAATACGCTTCTAAGCGCTTTAAATCGTAATCATTATTACCCCGGCCATCAGATCAGGGTAATTGGGTTCAATTGCTATTCCGCACGTGACAGTGCACACGCTCCGCTCCCTGGGGAGTGTTCCAGCCAGGTGCTATTTTACGAGCGCACACATGCCAATCCAACCACATTAATGTTCGAATCCTACAGGATACCACATTTAATACCTAGGTGGAGAGTGGCAAATTAGTGCCGCCGAGAGACTCGAGTCTAAACTAGTTCACGGCACCTTTACGTTTGGACTTTAATTTTTGTTTTACCCCTGCACCGTCATTAAACATAATTATTGAAAGGGGTGTGTCAATAAGGAACGGAAAGGAAAGGAAAAGTAAGGGAAGGGAAGGGAAGGGAAGGGAAAAGAAAAGTAAGGAAATGGAAGGAAAAGGAAAGGAAAGGGAAAGGAAAGGAAAAGTAAGGGAAGGGAAGGGAAGGGAAAAGAAAAGTAAGGAAAGGGAAGGAAAAGGAAAGGAAAAGTAAGGAAAGGGAAGGAAAAGGAAAGGAAAGGGGAGGGAAAGGAAAGGTAAGGAAAGTAAAATAAATGAAAGGAACGAGGGGAAGGAAAGGAAATGATAGGAGAGGGAAAGAAAAGAAACAGAGAAAGAAATAGAAATGATACAAATTAAAAGAAAGGGAAGGAAAGGAAAGAAAGGGAAATATAACGAGAGGAGAAGAAATGTCAGACAAAGAGAAGAAATATGCGTTCATATGGAGAATGATAAGGATAAAGGAAAGACCATGAAAAAAAACAGACAGTTGGAATTAGAAGGAGAATAATGAGTATCAGTATAAGAGAGAACAAGAAGGAATAAAACCAAAACAGAGGAATCAGCATACTTCATATAATAGTAGAAGATAGAGTGAGGGGAAATGATGTCTAAGATGTTTGGCATGTTGGCCCTCCTCGTTGCATGATTGTTTCGGAAGCTAATAGATTGAAGAAAGAGCATCGTATCTACGTGATTGAGATATTGAGAGGAAACGGGATGAGATGTGTGTAGGCGATGAGCGTAACACGGTGGAACGGCTGAATAGAAAATTCAAGGAGTGAGAGGGGGAATAGTTTTTCTGCAGTCACAGACCCTCATTTGACACTTTACAACAATTCCTTAAAGCCTTGAGCAGAACCTAGCTGCGTAAGGATCTAGCTGAGTATGGAGCAGCTGAAGTACAGAGCCTATGCAGTATGCTGTCAGCCTAGTCTCACAATGCAGACACTGCTACGCACAGCGACTAACAAGGTTTCCAGTCCGCAAACATAAATGGCCTTTTATTTTACAAGAGCAAGCTCAAGTTATTTTATTCCATACATATCGAGCACATCTGAGAACTCAGTATATCTCCTAAATGTATCAACCAATATGTTCTCCAGAGAACTCGTCACCACTCGTTTACCAAGTACTTCCTCTCATTGAACTGTTCTTCTTTTTTTGAAAATTTGATCTTGCGCGCAACCTTCATTCTGTTTGTTATCACCCTTCATCTATTTCTGTAGTCCACATGCAAACCTTTTCTCTTTACTGTATCCCTTCTCCTCTCACACTCTCCTTGTTTTCTTTGTACATTGTTCGTGTTATGCGTATTGTTTTGTTTCTCCTTTTGTGTCCTCTCTGTTGGCAATTATCCTTATTTTACTCATGTAACTACTATTATTGAATACTACCACCCGAGGGGTCCACGATTTACAAGCATCGCTTCACAGTGGACCTCTCCGTTTCCAGCTTAACATTAATAAATTATTTTAAGCAGCAATATTTCTTGATATTCAAATATGTAATTCTGTTAAATTCATATTTTGTATTGCATGGTTACTACTTTGATTGTTTACTGTAATGATATTTCTATGAATACTGTATTCTTTTGCTGGAAATGAGAAAAAATAAAAATTGAATTGAATTGAATTGAAAACCTGATAATAATTAATAATGATAATTCGTCCTTGTTTTCACGAAGTGACGGTAGTGAGGAAAATCGTAACGCAAAGTGAATGCAATTTTTTTTCACTACCGTCACTTCGTGAAAACAGCGACGAATTATAGGCATTTCTATAGCGCCGTCTACCTAGAAATTCTATTCCGAGGCGCATTAATTATTACCCGGCTTTAGACTAGCTGCCATTACAGCGCTCTAGCATTTCAAGGAATTATTTCCTGCCAGGTACCCATTTACCTCACCTGATAGCCCTAGTACTCGAGCTTGAATCAGACAATTCATCGTCTAAAATGATATTGTTATGCCAATATATAGTCACAATTCCCATATACCAGACAGTTCTACTGTCTTGACGGATGTAGCATAGCAAATGGATTGTGATCGCTATGGACAGGATGGATATAAACAATGTCATGACTGACAAGATTTAAAAACAAACAGAAAACTCGAAATTCGAGGGTGGTCCCAGACCATCTGACTTGTGTTTCTTTTATCAAGTTTACCTTATAACTTTTTAAGAAAATGAGAATAGGTCAACGTCGAGTGGAAAGCGTGATATCAAAATTCCTCCGAATAGCAATGTATAATTTTAGACATTTTGTCTGTGTATTTTGTCTCTATACTGATTTAAGGAACATGAATTTCTTCATGGTTTAAAAAGAAGTTTCACTTCCGGTCAAGATTTGGTAAAATATATATTTATATATATATCTATGTATATTTGAAGTTTTTATCATTGTTTGCTTGTCAGTGTGGAAGAATAATAAAGTAGAACTGTCTTCTGAAAAGGATTGCTCTTCATATACCCTCATATTCTAATTTTTGACGAGAATTAGCTGAATAGATGGAACAGAACTCTCATTTCACAATGTGTGTCCTCCGATGTATTTATTTCCTTGTTAAATGCCGTATTTTCACCAGGGCTTAATGAATTTCTTGTCGTTTTGGGTCATTACAAAGCCTCAGCGGAAACATTAACTCATATTCAACCTTTCCAAATCAATTGCTTCCAGACAGTTTATTTCAAGATGGACGACCTCGACTAACAAAAACGTTACAGTCGTGGCTAGAAATGGAAAGACTGGGTTTGCAACCCTCAACCTCCTCCCCTTCCAATTATTTTTAGCGGAACAAGAAAGATAAAAGGAACACATTATTTGTTTTCTGTATGATATTCTGAACGATATTGAATTAGCAATTTTTGTTTTTTCTTGTGATATTCTGAACGGCATGGAAGATTTTACCAAAACTATGAAAACAAAACCTTGAGTCTACCAGAGGGGAAATGATAGTCAGGTACAATGAAAACATGTGGGTGGAAACATGTGGGTGAAACATGTGGGTGAAACATGTGGGTGAAATCAGTGATATGGGTAAAGATAACGGATTTACTGATCTAAACTGTGCTTAGACATTAGGAATACATAATGTAATAAATGCATATACAGGTATCCAAAATGGGCGATAGAAAACTACATCTTCCACTGTCTTACAGTGGGTTACCTTTAAAAGCGTAGAAAGTCTAGACCAACTCTCGTTTATCGACTAACCTTGTTTTTTTCTTTCTTCTTGAGAATGAATTGCAATCTAAATTTAAATATCCTTCCTAACACCCATGTAAGGCGTCTGGAAATTCCTCTAAATCTAGATTTTAGTGTTACAATGAGAAGCAGGAGTATAGTTGCACACGTAATGTTCTCTCATTATGATAATTAGAGGAAACATTCATGATCTTGTCTCTCTGCGGATTATCATGATGAAGCTATTCAACAGACAGTCGCATAGCATGGATCCAGTCATTTATGAGGGCACTGCGGGGCGGGGAGGAGGGGGACCGGTCCGTAGACAGAGGCTGCGGGAGGGGGGGGGGGGCCTATCATTTTATTTTCTCGCCCTTCTCCCATTTCCTCACCCCCCCCCCCCCCCCATTTACCTCTACCTCTCTCTCTCTCTCTCTCTCTCTCTCTTTCTCTTTCCCTCTCCCCTTTCTATCTCTCTCTATTTAGCTCTCACTGTCTTTTTTCTCTCTCTCTCTCTTTCTTTCTATCTCTCTCTCTCGCTCTCTTGTTCTCTCTCCCTCTTTAGGTCTATCAATCTATCCCCTTCTCTGTCTCTTACTCCCTCTTTCTCTCTCTCTCTCTCTCTCTCTCTCTCATTCTCCCTCTACCCCCTCCTGTAGTGTCTCTACGGTCTTTACGAGTGTCTAATAGTTTTGCTGCTTACGCAGAGAACATTCCGCGCCGTGCCCCCCCCCCCCCCCAATCAAAGATTTTTTGAAATAAAACACCGCTAATAAACCTTGTCACTGAGCATTATACTTCATCTGTCATTCATCATTTGTTTCTATAACAGGTAGCTTTCAACAATTAAAAGGTAAATAGGTGACACATGTATTGGTTAAGGTATCATCTTATACAATAACAGTATTTGACAATGATGTACACAAAATACAGTATTGGGCAATACATTACGTTTACACTTTAAAGCCCCACTGCACTTCTTATAGCTACTTGCGCCCTCTATATAGCAAACAATGCCTAATCGGTGCACGTTGATCCCCCATGATCCCCTTTTTATTATGTTAATTGAGAGCTGATTTGATGATGAACCACCAGTGACCTTGCAGGGAGGTCTAATCCTCCCTGGCCGAAGTAGTGCAGACGGGCTTTAATACAGCATGAACGTACGTCATTCATTAAGTTTCAGTTTAAGTAATTATGTTTGCAGCCCAGAGACACTGCTTTAGTTTATACAATAGCCCAGCAGAACATAATAATTATGACTCTTTTTTGAGATTTAACGTACACTTTACCCTTTCGTCTTATTTTCCATTTCCCCCTCTAAATAGTTACCATGTATGTCAGGTTGTGGAGCGTCATTAAATTTGTATGTGGTGGTGGTTATTTTATCTGGCTGCTAAGAAAGCATACATGCTTGTTAGTAAGCAACCAGACGGCCGTATTAATTTACTTGGATGAATTAGATTAAAGTTTTTGTTTTACATAAGGACATTTTAAAAAATACATTTCGGTAAACAAGATGCCCCCAAACGATAATCTTAAAATATATGCAATAAATGCTTTCCAACTTCATCACACTTAAAACAAACGTTACAATGAAGTGCGTATGTCTCAGATAGGAGACAACACGCAGGCAGGGTATACGGTATTGGGAAGAGACTTGACAAGGGACGTGTATGGGTTAGAGACTATGAAAAGAAAGGTTTCGGTCGGGTATGGATGAGAGACTAGATCAAGTCACAAATCATCCATGTATTTGGTCCGACACGGAAGTGAGGGAACGTTTCATTGATAGACATGTTTATAACCGTAAACAGACATGACATATCATATCTTGTAAGTTATTGTCAATCAAAACCATATTCTTCAATTTATCAAACGAGATATAAGGAAATTTGACGTTTTATTGTCGAGCGTTCTGGTTACTGACAAGGACGCTAAAAAGGAAGAACATATGAGAATAAAAGATTTAACGATTTGTTATTTTATAAATGTTATGCCATGATGCATGCCATGGTGGATGTGTACTTGTCAAATAAATTGAGGACGCAAAAGAGGGGGACAGATAGGGAGAGATAGAGATAGAGAGAGGGGGATAGAGAAAGAGGAGGGAGAGAGAGGGGTTGGGGAAGGGAAAGAGGGGGAGATAAAGAGGGGAAGAAAAGGAGAGAGAAAGAGAGAGAGAGAGAGTGGGTGAAGTGGGGGTAAACAAAAACGGGGTAAAAAGTTTTGGCGAGTTAAAGAGGGGGCATGAAAGAGGGGAATGTGTGAGTGAGAGAGAGAGAGTGAGAGTGTGTGAGAGAGAGAGAGAGAGAGAGAGAGAGAGAGAGAGTGATTGAGAGAGAGGGACAGGCAGACAGACAGACAGGTAGACATGGGAAGGAGAGGGGGCACGTGCGCACGGATAAAGGCAAGTGAGAGGGGGCACTATAACGCAAAAAGAGAAAGAAAATGGGAAAAAAGAAAGAAAAATTGATTGTTTTGAGGATTAAAATAATGATGTGCCGCGAATAGACTAGATATGCTTTTTATCAGTATGAGATTTTTTTTCTTTCGTAATTATATAATATAATGGGTTTAAAGGAATAAAAATCATTTTCAGCATACCAACAAATATTCGCTGGGATGAGGTTCCTTTAAGTTGATTGATTGCTCGCAAAGTAGTATTTAGAACGATTATTGGCAACGACTTACATTAGGGAAACGTGATTACTGCGAGCAAGGAGGTGTAGCACCTGGGCCCTGTCTTATAAAGAGTTGATATTAATCGCACCTTGTTTACGATTCATATCGATTGCAACTATGTACATTAGAGATTTGAAAATGCAAACTGATTGGAGGACTGGCGATTGATTCGGATCAATCGTAACTCTTACAGCTTATGCCTGGATTACATTTGCCCTGCGATTAGTCTACGGAGCCCGTATCCTGCTCGTATCCCCTTTTCCGTGCGGCCTCTGTGCGGAGGCAGGAGGCGGCCGTGAGATTTTCGTACGGATTCACGGGCTCCGCAGCCTTTACGATTTTGTTTCGCGAGAAGTTAAACAAATTTGAAAAAATCGTAAGCCCGTAGCCCGTATACATGTCATAGGTGGCATTGCACAATCCCCACACGGGCATCTCCCGGAGGCCTCGCACTGATTGAGCAGCAAACCTACGATTTTTCGGTGAACATGGGGGCAAAGAAAATCGTACGGAGATTGTAGACTCATGGGGCATTCGCACGGCAATTGCACAGCTATCGCAAGGTTGATATACGGTCACCGCGCCTTCTCCGCGCAACCTTTGCACGGAAGCTGCACGGGCTCCGTACGATTTCCGTGCGGAGGCTGCGGAGACTGCACGGCTACTGCTTGCAAATTGCACGATTTCCGTACAATCTCCGAGCAGCCTCTGTACGGATTTGCCCCGGCCTGCCCCCGAGGGCCAATACAATAAATGGCACGATGCACGTAGATAATGTAAACACAAACTTCGTAGCCCGTAGCCTCCTACGATGTCTACGAAAAATCGTAGACTAATTTATCGTACGGCGCCCGGTGCAAATGTAATCCAGGCATAAGAGCTAAACGCCACTGCTACAGCAAGCATGATAAACGTGTGCTTCACTGACAGCAGGTGAGAACGATCACAATCAAAGGCTCTCTATTGTACAACGAAAAGACATGAAAGGTGATAGATATACAGAAAAAATTCCCCAAAATGATATTTACTTGCCTACTGTTGTACTTATATCTAGTGGTGTGAGCGGACGTGCGCGCACTTCACTGATACATTATTGTTTGGATGTTTCTTCCAGGGGACCTAGTGAACCTATTATCACTCAACGAGCTACAATACTCTCGTCTGCGTACATTACTTGGTGCTATGTCGGGCAAGCCTCCGGATTGTCAATCACAACCTTTGCTTTAAAAGTACGCATACAATTTGAAAATGTTAACTTATTGAGAAAAGTCCATACCAGCAGTGGACTAGGGATACATTTGAACGACCTTTGTCAAATCGGAACAGACTATGCACCTGTCGATGCAGGTGTATGAAATAAGAATGTCATTCTTCCGTCTGCATGCATGTAAGACAATTAGATTTAAGTCGATTCCTTGCCAAGAACCTAAAGGTTAAGGCCAGACATCCTCTTAAAGACCACTTAAATAAGAACGATGGTGAATTCTGGTTTGATACAGACATTTTTCCAGACTATTTCTCAAAACACAAATTTGCCATACATTATATAGAATCAAAACAAACTTAAACGTTATTAAATGAAAATCGGATGATGATCGATAGTTCAATATTTCAATCCATTACACCATGAATGTCCCGAGACAGAGTAACTTAAACCTGTGTCGAATCCAGGATTTTGAGGTTGACCATTCGCATATCACGGTTAAAGATCCCTAAATAACTCATTTCATTTTTATTTCCTTTTGATTATGATGCAGGTGTAGGACTATTATCGAAATTCATATATTCTGTGAGTCTTATTTATGCGTTAGCACTTTGGGGCTGAAAGCGGTTGGACTTCGATTTTTAAAAAATGCACTAAATCATTAGCTTAGGTAACATAAAAATAACATATCAAGCTTATAACATAATAGGAGACGCGATGGTTCTGTGGTCGGGCAGTGGCCTCGTATCCGGGATATCCCGGGTTCGAAACCAAGTTGCTGTGCCAATACCCTTTGGCAAGCATTAATCCTCATTGCCAAGTCCCTTGGAGAGGACTTAAAGCTGTCGGTCCCCTGGTTGCTTACTTACAAGCATACGCATGTTTCTTAGCAGTGAGCCAACGAATAAAAAGATCGTTCATCAGTTGAATTTGTAGTTTTACATAAAAACCTGTCTCATGCATTGTCATAAGTGTATGCCCTCCCAAATCCACGGAAAGGAAAGCAGTGACCTAGTTTTCATGGCTGTTTAACACACATGACCTTATCATGACTTTTATTCTAAATTGAAATGACATTCATAGTATGACTCTATAACTATTTCTAAGGCTCATGTAATAATAGAACAGTCGAGACATTCATGAAAACCTTGTATATTATTATCACTTTTTGTTTTGTTCCCTTGATGTTTCTGCCTATGTCATCCGTATCAAAAGGAGTTTTCGAGTTATTCTTTCAGTTATATAGCAGGGTCTCGCTTGACCATGTGAAAGGAAGAAAGAAGTTGTCTGACAGAATCTGTCAAAATATTTCAATCTCAACAAACTTAATGAAATTACAATTTTTAGCTTATGTAATGTATTCGTCTTTAATGTAAGTCAATCATCAGACATGCCTGGAGTTGTTTAATGGTGTAGTACGTAGTTTATTTACTTGACTCTAAATCTTTGGATTGAGGGTTCGAATCCCAGCTTGGTACCAAGTACGTCCTTTGTCAAGACGTTAATCTGCATCTACCATTCTCCACCCAGGTGTTAAATGGTTACCCGGTCGGATGTTAATCATTGTAGTTTTCTCAACATTGTGAGCGTCTGTAAATGGCGCCAGGCTGTAATATTCCCCAAGGAGTGAAGAATGAGGATTCATTGTGCGCGAGCAAGACTGAATCCGATGACAGGGTAATATACTAAAACTGTAAAGCGCTTATAAACATCGTGGATGCATTCGATGCTATATAAATGAAGAAAAATACATGTATTATTAATATTATTAGTAGTAGTATCATTGTTATCATCATTATTATCATTATGGTGATGATGATCATGATAATGATGACGGATGGTCGTTTTCAGCTAGTAGTACTCAAATAATTACCGTTGGTAAAGGTGATGGGACAAACTATCGCTTCCGAGGCGATCTGGATGCAACGAACTTTTCTTCTTCCATCAATGATGGGCGAACTATCTTTCATCACGTGTGATTTACTTTTGACCAATCGTAGAGCAAGATTCTTAGTATGTGGAATACAATAATACATATTACTGACTTTTTGTTTACGTTTCTACAGATAATCAAACAGTGCATCTCCCTCCTCTCATCAAATCACAAACACCGATCCTTATCAACCAAACTAAAGCTGCTATCGATCAACTCAAGAAGTCACGTGATCGTCTATTCAGCGATGCGATTGGTCCATCGAGTGATAGTCAGTGTATGATCCCTAACATGGATACACCAGCACACACGTGTATAGAGTATATACAATGGAAATGTAAGATGGTCCCTACGTTTACTTCGTATGATCCAGTCAACAGGTATGAATATTCATTGTCTGGTTTTGGCATAACATAGAGGGGTGAAACTCAGAGAGAGAAGGGTGTGTTAGAGAGAGAGAGGGAGAGAGAGAGAGGGAGAGAGAGAGAGAGAGAGGAGAGAAAGAGAGAGAAAGAAAGGGAGACGGAGGAGAAGAATAAAGAAAAAAAGAAGGAGATGAAGAAGAAGAGTAGCTTAATCCCTTTAAGCCGGGGGTAATTATTGTGGAGCGCATTAGTAAGAAATCAACGCTATACAAGAACCCGCTATCGTGACTGAATATTTATTTATATGTACTCTATACGTTATGTAATTTGAAATAACATGTATTTGTATGATGTACATGTACATGCATTGAATGTAGACAATACAAAAAATACTACAAAACAAAAATTAAGAAGACGTAGAAGACAAAAAGAAGAAGAAAGAAGTAGTTGCTTTTGATATTCCATACATGAAAATCATAAGGGATTAACATTTCAGTTAAATAATTAAAAAGAAAATCCCAGTCATTTCCATCGAGGCGTGTGTAACATTACGAATTCCTTTTCCAGGTTAAAGTCACGATATATTCATTTTTTAAAGGCATCGTTTAACAATTTTAAATCTAAGATACACGGCCCTACGTGTTATCAGTGTCTGGGATATGGTGTAATATTGAAGCCCTAAAAAAATCGTGCTTCAAAATGATCAAGAAGTACCTCAAAAAGTAAAAAATCTTTGAGTGACCGGTTTTACCATAATTTCCCCAATAGACTGTAGTGTTATGAAAACCGTTTGGCAAACGCAAAATTTGGTTTCGATTTCCAATCATAGATATGTTGATAATCAGACCGGCGATCGGCTTGTAAAAGTCATGGAGTTCCTGACTGACCTAAAGGTTTATAATTATCATTGCATCATGAGCTAAATCCAGGATTTTGTTTCAGAATCTGAGAAAAAGTTAAATGAAAAAGCGGCGTGAATATATTATGATTGCATCCATACTCATGCGTGACAGATTGATTCGCGTTTTAATCTGCACTGTTGGATTCTATCCACGTTTTAATGAAGCTTGAAATCCAAGTATTACAGTAATCTGTGAAAGAATCCTTTATTAATGTAAAACTTACATTCAATAAAATTCCGTTAATATGCAATTTTATTGCAAAGTCACGTCCGTCAATACAACAAATATCATAAAAATTAGGAAATACATACATTAACGATGACATAATACAGGCTTTATCAACTGAACCGCATCGCCTCCCTAATATGGTATGGAGAAGTATGTTGTTTGGTTTATAAGATGAAAAAAGGGAGGCGGCACTATTCTGGAAACGTATACAATTAACATGATTAAAGAAACAATTTTTGTAGTTGTTTTCCGAAGCCGTAAGATACAAATGATTCTCTATTGACGGCTCAAGAACCATTCGTATAATTCACCTGCTATGCGTAAATGAATAACAGACATATATCTGTAAGATGGAGAAATCAAGCCAAATTTTGGATACTGATTATTGAGTCTAACTCATTAATCATTGATACCTCGAGGGGGATTCACATTTAACACTTACAGGAAGGTAAATAAGAATTGTTTGGGATGGGGCAAATATTTTCGTGGGCGAGTTAGATACATGTATTTCATGATAGTTTGTAATACTTCGTAATTCATGATACTTCGTGGTACTTTGTAGTTCTTCGTGGTACTTCGTGGTTGTTCAAGATACTTCGTGGTTATTCATGATAGTTACAAATAAAACCAAACAGAGAGTGCCAAAGAAAGAGAAAGAGAGACCGAGGGAGAAGGTGGAAGGCTAGTTGAAAAAAGGTCGTGCCGAAAGAGGGGGGAAAGGGGGGGGGGGGATAAAAGACTAGTATTGAAATTTCCGTTCATTTTGTCCTGTATGCATATATATTAATCAATTACACTCTCATTTGTTTTCAGATTAATCTCAGTCAAGTGTAAAGGAATGTTTCGAGTCAATCAAGTTGAGAGAGTCGAGTCTGAATACGCACTTTCACCTGATAATTATAGACAACCGCCATTTTGGGAATACTATGAAGGAGTCAATAACATCACCATGGAAACAGAATATGCTGATATCGCCTGTAAAGATAAATTGTGAGTCAACCTTAACGTGGCGTATTAGATATTCTGCACACTTTTATTATCTAGTCCCCATCCCCCTCTCCCTCCTTCTCTCCCCCCCCCCCTCACTCTCTCTCTCTCTTTCTCTTTCTTCTTTTTTACAATCGGCCTACGTTCTTATTAATACTCACTCTCTGTGTATCTTTCCTTTCTTCAGTTCACTCTTCATTTCTATCCGTCTGTCTTTCTATTCAGTAATCCATCTCTCTCGGTCTCTCTCTCTCTCTCTCTCTCTATCTCTCTATCTCGCTCTCTCTGTCCCTCTGTCCCTCCATCTCTCTCTCCCTCTCTCTTTCTCTTTCTCTTGTTCTTTCTTCGTGCATCTCGATCCTTATTTTCGCCCATATATCTTTCTTTTCCTTCTTTCTTCGTAAAAACTCTTTTTTTTTAAACCCTATTCCTCTCATGGTTGATATTAAAGCTATCATCTCCACTAATATCCAGTATCCAATCTTTCTAGCTTCAGTACATTATTTATTTCTATGCATCAGTCTTTCTATTCATTAATCCATCCATCTCTCTCTCTCTCTCTTCCTCCCCTCTCTCTGTCTCTCTCTCTTTGTTTTTCTCTCCCCCTCTCTCTATCTCTCTCCGTCTCTCTCCCTCTCTTTCTTGTTCTCTCTTCGTGTATCTCCCGGACTCCGATCCTTATATGTTTGCCCATAATTCTATCTTTCTTTTTTCTTCTTTATTCGTAAAAACACTATTTTTCTTCTTCAACCCTATTCTTCTCACGGTTGATTAGCTATTCTCTCCACTAATATCCAATCTCTAGAGTTGAGCTATATATTGAATTAAATCTTTTGGAACGGATAATCAAAATCAATCACAAGATAGAATATAGAAAATGCGACTCTGTCTTCTTTTTAAGTGACGGATCAGAGATAATTTGTATCATACGTCATAAGCTTTTACCCCTTATCATAATCTAACCTGTGTTCCATTATTCCTCCAACAGATTTCAAGACGTTCACAATTACCACACTCAATTCCAACCTAGGCCTGGTATCGACTGGCTCCAGGGGAATGCTCTTAGGACGATTCGTCTCAAAGAGCCACAGTGGAAACCGGTCTCTATTCTTACTATAGTTCTAGACTCAACTTCTCGGGCCCACTTTCACAGGAGATGCGGATTGCCTAAGACAGCTGCCTTGCTACGAAAGTATTATGATGGTAATTGATCTACAATGTAGTAGAGGTTCTAGTTTTAATGATGAAATCGTCAGGTGTGTTTTTTTTTGCACAAAAAGCCTCACGAATAGGTTACGGAAAAAAATAAATGTCCTCTGTCTCGACGTGCAAAAGTAGATAAAACAACATTAAGACAACAAACAAAAATGTTCAAATTAAAAAAAGGTAAACATTATTAGCTGGTTTAATCCTTTTAGTACAGATATCAACATGTATATTAAATAATTCTTATGAAATCAGTTGCTATGGGACGGTTGGATAGAAAACATGATAGATGTTTACATAAAATTCGATTAGTCGAGGAAAGGCGGGGGAAAGGCCTTCTTAAGGTTATCGAGAATACGTGCTTATGTCAAGAATTTTGCAGCTTATCTCAGGTATATATACGTGATGTTTATAAGGGCGTCCCGGTGGTTTAATCTTCCATTTTGTGAGCAACAATCGCCACATATTCGGGTGGCGGGGGAATTGTGTTTATTGTACTCCTCTTCATTTCTGGCACGAACAGACGAAATTATGAATTCAATTTGCATCACTAAAGGTCTCGAAATTCTTCCTAGTTCCTAGTTGATCTATGTTTAGACAAGACAAGACAACCCACAGTGACTTTCCCAGCGGAAATACCAAAATAAACTATGCTCAAAATCAAGGATGTGTCAAAAATTGAATCAACACATTACATTCTCATGTTAAACCTCTCTGTTATTCTAACACTTTTTTGTTTTATTTTGTTACGAACAACCTCTATTTTGTAAAAATCTTTCAAAATTTGAGACTGAAATTCAATTTGTAGTAGAATGGAAATAGGCCCAAAATGTCGTTCAAATTCAAGCAAGTTTGAAGGAGAAAGACGCTAAATCCTGAACTCTCTTCCGAATTCGATTATACAGATCACCAATACCACTTGTAGTCAGCATTATGGTGGAATCCGTTACGGTATCTTTCTCTTTATTAATTAAATTATTTATTACTATTTTGTTATATTTCTCCTTATTTTGTTATAATGCCCTCTTTCTGCACTTTTTATGAAGAAATTACAAAAATCAATAGCAGTAACGATTAATTTATATTTTCTAACATAGATTACTTTGGGCGGGTTTCCAAATTTCTGAGGGGACAACCCCTTTAAACATTTTTCAGGCAGGGAGGAGCACCCTCTCGCTACCCGGCATACTGCCTCCAATTCTCTATAGCACTTTAACACACAATGAAATCTCTGTCAAAGTATTTACTTACACTTCACGGCTCTTCTGCAATATTTGAATCTTAACGTCTTTATTTTTTTCGATTTCTTCTCGCTTTTAATTCTTTTTTTGCTTTTTTTAATAATCAAGGAGAGTCTACACTCTCCTTGAGGGGATGTAGCCCTCACAGTTGCGTGATCATCATCATCATTCTTACTTTATACCGATATATATATATTACATCTATTTAAACCAATTAAAATACAACCCCCCCCCCCCCCTCCCTAACAAGAAAAGAGAACTCGTTGGTCCTACCATTTTGGGGCAATGGGACGCGGACCTTCCCCCTTTCGACTTTTGATTCCCAGTAGGCTGATGTTTACTTTAACAAAAATTCTTTGATTTATCTTTCTTTACTAGGAATGTCCTCAGGTTTATCGCATCAGTCCTTCATGTTTAATCGCTTTAATGGCATCAGTACTGCTACAGTGCTCAATCTAACCCCACTCTTCACAGGGCAGCTATATGATCATGTCGATGAAGAGAAGATCAGACAAAAAATGTAAGTTACCATGGTTACATAATAATAATAATAATAATAATAATGGGTTCTTTTATAGCACTCATGTCAGTCAGATTTGACCCTCCTGACGCTCCCGATTACATTACCCTGGCTTTAGCACGGCTGCCATATGGCGCTCTATAGCATTTCAATTTCATTTCATTTCATTTCAATTTCATCATTTCAAGGAATAAATTCCTACCAAGTACCCATTTACTTCACTTGGGTGGTGTGTGGCAAATGTAGATCAATGTTTTGCCAGAGGACATTAGTGCGGCGGCGGCCGGACTCGAAACGCGGACCTTGTGATCGACAGTCCGGCGACGTATCCACTCGACCATAACACCTCTACCATTTTTGCAGTGGTGATGGTTGCAATCATAGGTGGACGAAGGGGGAGGCAAGCGCGGTATACCATCGCACCCTCCCCCGATGATTTTTAAAGTTCCGATGTTTCGGCAATCATCGCCTTATATTCGATTTGTGAGGTGCTTAAATCCCCTCTCAATAAGGAAGCGATTTGACCGAATATCGTCATATTCGGGCAGCTGGGTGCCTGAATGTTTCAATCATGAAATATGATATAACGCCTATTGTAGCAATATATTTCAAAAACTCGATTAGTTCAAATATCTCAATGAATAAGAGGCATAACGATTCAAATATCTTTGATTATATATTATACTAACAGTTATCTTCTTGTTTGCCAAGTCTAATATCGTTGATAATAATTCTTTATTTTTTCTCGAATATTGCTGTCAGTCACAAGTAGGATATCACATGATTATGTTACCTACTCATCATTCTTTTCTTAGACCTCAGACCTGTAACAACAATTTAAATGAGGGACCGGTTTCATAAAACTTCTTATCATTAACAAATGCCGAAATTCTAAAACAAATCTGCTCTCAGCCAATCAGATGCAAAGGTTTCAGGATCTTATAACAACTATTGTAACTTTTGTATTGATAACAACTATAAAAGAGGGTCTAGGTTCTGTGAATATACAAATATACCAAACTGTGAGAAAGAATAATGGAAATTATTTATCTGCGGAGGGACTGTCGTGGTACTATATTTTCTAAGGGGCGAATCCCCGAGGAAAAAATAGTAACTATTGCCAGTCCCTCCGAAGATATATATTTTCTATTATATTCCACATACTAAGAATCTTGCTCTACGATTGGTCAAAAGTAAATCACGTGATGAAAGATAGATCGCCCATTATTGATGGGAGAAACAAAAAGTTCGTTGCCCTTTGTAGATAGTACTACTATCTACAAAGGGCAACGCACTTTCACCGAAGATAGAGGTACTATCTACAAAGGGCAACGCACTTTCACTGAATATTATCCAAAAGCGCACTAAAACAGGCGTAATTAAGCGCGCATTACCAATGAGCGCAATTAAAACAAACACATGCGCGCACCGTCCCCTCAAGGGGTTGGGTTAAACTACTGTTTCACTTTTTTGGTGTAAATTTGGGCATGGTGTCTTTTATGTAGATGCATACACGTCCTTTTCTTTTTGTAGTTAAATTGTTTTAGATGTGGAATATAAAGCAAATAATCACCTTTTGGTTTCAGGCGATGGCAAACTATCACTTCCTCGTCGATCAGAATGTATACGCTATCTTTCCTCAGCTTCGCTTCGGAAAGATAGCTACATCCAGATCGCCTCGGAAGTGATAGTTCGTCCCATCACCTTCACCAACGGTAGTTATTTGCTTACTATTCTTACGAAAAAATAGTGAAAAATATTCGGAGCTCTGGCAGAGATTTGTTTTTAATAGTGAAAATATACTTTATCACGTGACCACTAATTGACCATTCATGTATTTAGAAAAGTCATGAACATTCATAGAAGGTATATAAATAAATTATATTTTGTGTTTCGTTTAGCTACGGGAAAGATATCAAGGAATGGATGTGGCAGTATGCGGAGTCGCGGGGGTATCTAACAAGCTATGGTGTCGATAATGGGAGCGGCATGATGGGTACAAGAACACAGTGTAAGGTAACCATGGTAACCAAGGATATCAACCATAATTTGGAATGGTATTATAACTGATGAAGGACCTTAAAGAGAAGGTTGAGTTCTGGGAAGAGGTGGAAATAATTTGTGAGCGTTATTATTCCTATTATGCAAGGGTAGAAGACATCAGTTAAGACATGTTCCCTGAAAAGCTTGGCTCTTCAAATGCCTTCATATTCTAAATATATCATGTAACATCGTAAAAATCCGGGTAGGATTTTTACGCCATGTGTTCGTGTAGTCCCATATACATCTTTCCATGTACAGTGTTTGTAACTTTACCAAGACTTGGCCAAATTTCTTATCATTTTGATGATTCCAGAACCTTGCAATACACACAAATTCTTATATGCTAGATGATCAACCTTTCTGGTCGATTCCACACCGTTTCTTTCACAATGCAATCGCATGACCAGAACTCAACTTCATGTTTTGATTTGTATTGATGATTGTAGCTGGTTTTTCTAGAGGTCTCATTTATTGCGTAAAGAGGAGAAAACCACCCAAAATGACATGAAGAAAAGGACATGTTAAAGTTACATGTATATAGCATTACTATTGGATCAAGTCATTTCACTGACGAATACAATCGGTCATTTATTTGGCTATAATTCTAAGCCTATTTATTAAAAAACGACTACTTTCGAAAAATCTGATTGTGATTCCTAGTGCATTCATTCTATCTGTGTAAAGGCTCATTAACATTTGAAGTGGTAAACCGCGGCGTTTGATTTTACGTGTAAGGCCTCGTTCAGATATGACGCAGCAATACCGTGGCGTTTTTTTTTTAAATGATGACGTAAAGTGTAATAAGCTTCACATTTCTGTATAATTATTCTATAACACAAAGCTTTCTGAATACGCGCGGGACATTCATTTGTGGCGCGCAGTACCGCGGTGGCTTTTTTTTGCGACGGTCAACCGCGTCATATCTTCAACTGCGCACAAAGGTCCGACGCGTATTCACTAAGCCCTGTGATAAGACATACAGAAATGACAAGACAATAGTACGTCATCACGAAGAAGAAATAAACTGCCACGGTTGGCCACTCCATATTCCGAACAAGACTTACCGAAACTGTAATGTGTAGTTATGTTGTTGTTTCTTTGTCTTTGGAAGGCGTGTTTATACAGACCCCCAGTGTTACCTCATATTGAGCATGGATGGAAACGAAGAGAGAATGAACGGGTAAGAATCTAACTATAAACCTATCTTGGAATTCTCAATTACAATTACATCCTATGTTCGGAGCCAAAAGAGCATTAACTCTGTGATAATGTATGAACTATCGTCCTCCTGGCTCCAAACAGACTTTATGGTAGCGTCTAGGAATTGTATTATTTTTAGAAAGAGAGCAGAGGAGAGCAGGGTAGGGAGAGAAATAGAGAGAGAGAGAAAAGGAGAGCAGAAGAAAGAGAGAGGGAGAGAGAAAGAGAGAGCACCTAGAGACATTGTATAAAGCGTTATATAAGCGGATTGTTATTATTATTATTAAAAGAGAGACAGAAAAAGAGTGAGAGAGAGTGATAGATATTTAGGCCTATGAAATTTAATAATCGCCATTGAAATTGTCTTTGGTGCAGGTTTCTCCTACTACTCTATCTGGGTTGTGTGAAGGCAACCACATGATACATGAATACATTCTCAATTACACCAGAGACTTTTTACGTCATCCCCATCCTGCAAAGTGGGCTGCGCTGGATCTGAACGCAGGTCACAGGTACTTACTCTGAAATTCTCACATTTTTATCTGGTCAAAGATTAATGATATTTGGCAAAAAAGTTAAAAATGAACCTTGACAGCTTAAAGGAAAATATGTCAATATCGTAAAGGAAATTTTCTGTATAATATATATTTCATATAAAACAGGAAACGAGGTCCTAGTGATGGTAGGCTTGATTACTAGTCTTGATAAAACAATACCGTTATTGTTTTGCATAATATTATTACGCCACACCCCTCCCTTTTTAATCTTTCCAGGCGAGAGATGGAATCAGTCAACCAAGTCGACAATGAATTATCCAAAGTCCTACAGACACTGCTTGATGAAGATAAAAACCTTGTGGTGGTATGACTATTGCATGATTAAAAGTATTATTACAACATTGCTGTCATGATAAGTATTTACCATTTCACAGTTTAAACAAGGATGTCATGATCTGCTTCGGCTAAATTAGACTTTCAACACGATCACTCGAATGGGATAAAATAGTAGATTAAAATGTTTTGATTTTTTGAACTAATTACATGAGAACACTTTGAACCTTGCGAGACATACGACGTCCTTTTCCATAGAGTTATCTAGCCAACGATGTGGTACAGAATATATTTCCTTAAGTACAAATTATCCATACCTTAGCAACTTAAAAGTAGAAACTCCATACAAAGATAACTTGTAAGTTAATTATCCCCACTATTACTATTAGAGAGTAACATCCGCCACTTTTATTGTGGTTTGAAACAGATTTTCCAACTAAAGTGAGGATTATCAAGGTAGCCCGTAAAATGTTGGTTTCTGAAGGTGTCATGGTGTATAGTGGTTCATTCACTTTACTCTCAATCCAAGGGTTGTGGTTTGAACCTGGCACGAACATCCTTTGACAAGACATACTTTCCACCCAGGTTTAAACGGGTACCTGGTAGTTGCTGGGGTAAATCAATTGCAGGGCCTTCAGGAGGAACAGCATTGATGCTGATGAGGCTTCTATGGGTAAACAAAATTATTACAAATATCCATTTTTTTTTCTTTCTAGGTACTCCTAGGGGATCATGGCAAACCATTCCAGAAAGACCCGTCTTATATTGGAAGTCATTACGAAACACTCCTCCCGTTCTTATCGGTTACCATGCCAACGTGGATGCTACGTCAGAGACCCGATGTTTTCCGTAACCTAGCTATTAACCAGCAAAGATACCTTGTGAGTTTATTTTGTAAGTCTTAGGACAGTCATTATGATCAAAAAAAATTACTGAATTCCCTTCTCAATATTCAACTCCCTTTATTGTGGAATTTTACATGGTGATTTATATGTTGAAGATGGAAATGAACATACGCTGAACAGGCTATGCATACTTAACAGAGATCAAAGCAACTGTTAACAACTAGATGTATAATAATAATAATAATGAACGTTATTTGTATAGCGCATGTATTGTTCATACCCTTACCAAGTTTTGTAATTGTTTAAGTATGTGAAAAATGGATTTGTCCTGAATGATGTTTTCATCTTGAGAATGTAACATAGTAAAGCTTACATCTAAAAGTATTGATCGAAGGACCTAATTCACCAGTCCAGCTTTCATTCTTGAGTTACGAAAAGAGAACAAAAATTCAACAAAAAAGGGGAATGAATTAACTGTACATGTACTCCTGAGCTAGATGTAGATTTACTCCCAAACGAAAGATTAAGTACAAGAGTGCACATAGGTTTGTTTTCAAGTTGTAAGTCACATCATGTACCCCTCCCCGTAACCTTGGGATCCAGAGCTGCTCAGGACCCCCATTGGATAAAAGTTGCTCTCATGTGCCTGCCCCCCCCCCCCCTCCCTCTTGCAACACACATAGTGTAAAGGTAGTATATCTATATATTTTTAATGATATACCAATATGTTGTTATGTATGTTATGGTTCTACCAATGTCAATACATGCATTCAGAGTTTAGATCTCAACACGGATTGCAAAAAAACTGAATTGAAAAGTTTTCTACCATGCACACTGTTATGTCTTTGTTTAGGTACATGCGGACCTACATGTAAGCATGAAATCGTTGTTACATTTCCCTCATATTGAGGACGTAAAGGGAGCCAGAGGAGAGAAAGTGGTGAATATCTTCCAGGATGAGATTAGAGAAGATAGAGGATGCGAGGATGCTGATATGCCGATATGGAGCTGTGTTTGTGGAACCATGAAGGTATAAGTTTGCACCCATCACCATTATCATCAATTTGTAATTATATACTTCAGTTTATGTGCCACAAAACTAATCTTTGGTGAGTTGAATGTAGGCCTAAATGGATTTTTTTTTTTCATAATAGATTACAGGCCCAGCAACTAACAAGAATTATATTAGGTCCCCCAGTCATTCTGACTGGCCAAGAGTTGATTATCTTGCGTTTGATGTATAGGAATTTGATTCATCTCAAGGTACATGTACTGTGCCCATCTTAGGCAAGCAAGGAAGCGCTTAATGCGTTCACATATTATATAATGCTTGTAAAATGAACCGGAACATTTTTTCCTATATGGACTATTTTCTCTTTGTTTTTATAAGAGACATCACATTGCATAAATATTATTGATTTAACTTATATATTGGAAGAGCAGGCGCCTTTGAGTGTTTAAGACAGACAAATGGCGCCATACAAGTGCTGTGCTTGTGAATCATCATATAAATAATGTTGTTAATATAAGTTATCCATGTACAAAAAAGCGCAACCAAAGCTAATTAAGGGGGGGGGGGTTAAATACACAAACAATATAAACTTTCGATATAACCTTTCGATTTATTATACTACATTAATTAATTGAAGATTTCTTTAAAAGTTTGAACAAACAGATTTATTAAGGAAGAGCGATATTGATAAGACACACTGGCAAAGAGCTGTCTAAATCACAGCCCTTCTTTTTATCTTCGAATTATTGTAATATGATTTTGCCGACAGAAGCTTCCAGGGAGAGAATTTAACGATCTTCATAAAGAAATGGCCGAAGTTGGACTAGCTCATATAAACAGCTTACATAGCCCGGTAAGTATTTAACTCTATATCATAGGCAGGGACGGACGGAAGGATTGGTGTAAAAAGCCACATCGGAAAAAGCACTTGTACACATGACCCCGAGATATCCATAGATCCTTTAAAGCCCCTCTAAAGTGTTTGGAGCCCCAAATTCGCTAACAAATGTGATGGTAAAATTTCACTTAAATGTATTATAATGTGAAAGAGGATGTGCATTTAAGACAGTGCAACATAAAACCTAAATTATGTATTCTGTCATCAATATGTGTCTTCAAACACTTTTTTTTTTGGGGGGGGGGATATTCTTTGCAGAAGTGTGTCATAAATGACATCCTCTTTCACATTATTATACGATATAAGTGATATTTTGCCATCAAACTTTTTGGGCTCCTAACACTTTAGAGGGGTTTTAAACATGGAAACGTGCATTTGAGAAAAATCACTGCCAAAGCGATAGAGGTGCTTCATGAATTATACCTTTTGTTTGCCCTCTTGAAAAGAATACTTCCACCTGTGTATCATAGAATATAACACAGGTGCATATGCAGGCAGGAATAATGATTACATAACTTTTATGAACACGTATCCAGCAGTTGTCTTGAAGGGAATTACAGTTCATAGTACAAATGACCTTTATCTGCCCATGCGTAGATAGTTTCTCCAAAAGGGTTTAAAATTAACATGGGACAATACTGTGGTCATTGCCTTAATTAGCTACAAATTGATGAGGGGGCCTCGGGGCGCGGTCAGCTAGACGGAAAGCATATGGGTAAGGGGAGGGGGGGGCAGTCAGTACACTGTTAGTGTTACACTATTGCAAGTTCCGTTGATTTGCGATGCACTACAAGTCTACAACTGGACATAAGACAGCCTGTTGTCTTCTTCAACGCTTTATTAAAGACGCACTTTTTTCAGGAGCTTTTGAATATTATTTTTGTATTGTGTGTCTGTAAAGTAGCACCGTTAGGAGTTTTGTTTTCATAGCTGTACTAGATTTTTTGTATTGCTTCATTTGTCTTATTTTTCTGTTTTTCTTACTTTCCATTCCCGTTTATCATCTTCTAACTTACCATTTCTCTTTTTTTAATTTTTTCCTTGCAATTACTCTTTCTTTCCTCATAAGTAGTGCCAAAATAAGCACTGATCCTTTTATGTAATTTATGTACATTTGGTTATGCTGAGGAAAGCACATTTAGCTTTTTCAATGTAATGATCATACTTATGATTGTATCTTTTGTTATAACTATTACCATGTACATTATGTTCTTTTGTTGTATGATTAGTTATGATTATTATTATGTATATAATGTTTAATTATGTTATTTTCGATAAAATGGAAATAAATAAACTTGAAACTTGAAATGTAAATTGATCTAGTTATTATAATTATTATCATGTTCTCCTTTTAGAGTCTGTTGAGCAAGGTGGATTCTAGTCTCCCTCTCAGACGTTCATCATGTATGGATCTTAGCTTCAAAAGACTTTTACATGTGTTTATCAACGAGAATGAGAATAAACCACTCAACTCTACCTTTAGACGAGTCTATCATATGACCTTTCAGACTAACGAGCTGGATACTATATGGGATCTAGTCATAGACAATCAATTAAATATCAAACAGGTGAGATATCTTTAATTTTAAAGCCCCACTGCACTACCTATAGCAATTTGCGCCCTCTATATAGCAAACAATGCATATTAAAGCGGTGACCGTTGGTCCCCCATTGTCCCCTTTTTCTTATGTTAATTGAGAGCCGATTTGATGAGATAACCACCCGTCAGTGACCATACAGGGAGGTCTAATCCCCCTTGGTCAAACTAGTGCAGATAGGCTTTAAATGAACTACAAGAAGACGGGCTTCTGGTTACTGACAGAATTAAATACTTGATACGTGTACAAACTGTTAAAGCTATGTCGACCACTCTTCCTCAATACATCTCCTCACTCTTTCAGCAGCAAAGAACATCATATTCACTACGATCTACATCAGCTCCATCCCTTATCATTCCTAAATCCTAAAAACAGACCGGCTTCAAATCAGTCCGTTGCCACACGCCTAGCAACAGAATAAACTCCATGCATTTCTAAGAAATAGTACTTCACTTGACTTCTTCCAAAACATCTGAAACGCCTTGGTTCCTCTGGAAAAGGCACTATATACATCCAATAGTTATTATCATCATGATTATTATGACCATGGGCCCATTAGCTATGTGTCCCACAAATACACACAATACTACAAGTACAATAACAGGTACGTTAGGGTAGAAGTTGAGTATTGCTTTAATTCAAGCATTTGACCTATCTTAACGTGGTTTATGTTATTATCTTTTTACAGGTGAAACAAGCGAGTCTTTATCAGAGGTTTGATGTATGTTGGGATAAACGAGTTCCACAGCCATTCTGTGTTTGTGATCTTAGTAAGAAGGCAGAAGACATCATATGATCTACTCACATCCAGATATCTGAGAAAGAAAGCGGAAGACACTATATGATCCACTCAAATCCCGAGCATGGAAATCTTCTCTGGCCTGGGGGGCGCTCCACAGAGCCTTTTTTCAATGACAAATGACAAAAATCAGTGACAAATCTGCTGATAACCAATCAGAAGCAAGGATTTCAGTAGCTTATAACAAAATATGTTATTTGTCATTGATGACAAGTTTTGTGAAACGCCGCCCCAGATGTTACCTTGAGGATAGTTCAGATATGACGTGGCAAAACTAAAGCATTTTCTTTTACGACGTAAAGTGTAATATGCCTAACATTGCTGATGCTTATAACACAGAGCTCAGTGAATATGTGCAACATCCACCAGGCCCCCAATGGTTTTAAAGGCATGAAAGAACTTTATCATAACCGATTGGCTTTCATCCAGCTTTAGACTGATCTTGACCAAATTTGGCAATCACACGAATGAACGGACTGCTAATGCCCTGTTCAGATACTGCAGATATATGCAAACCTTTACATTCAGCTTTCAGGGAGGATTCATTCAGAAATCAGGGAGTTTTCAATCAACTGCATACAGCATAATAGGAATAATCTTTCAAAAAAATCAGGGAGGCATTAAAATATATGTGGGATGAGGTATCAAGAAAACAAATTTTCAGGGGCCTCCCTGAAAATCAGCCCGGTTTGGAATCTCTGATACTGCCCGGTAAATGAATGGCAACTGCGTGCAACATATGACTTGCTCGCATTCACTGAGAAGAAAAAAAGTCTGACTCATCATTAAGCAAATAAGCACAATATCACAAATAATTTCTAAAATAAACACTCTGTCAGGATCAACAAAGTTTTATTTTATTTAACATAGAAGAATATGTCTTCACTCTCTTGTGCAATTTAATCAACAATGTGTATATAGGTAGTTTGTGAGTATTAAATCCAATAGTGTATGTCCATATCTCAAATAAAAGACTTGAAATATAAACAGTTTACTTGCGTGATTCTATTACATACTGACCACAAATTGTACATGTATCATTATAATTATAAAGCAGAATTCAGTTACCTCACACCTGTTAAAACTGCCCCAGGTAAATTGACTGGACAAAGCTAGACAACTATGTACATGTGGATAAATTCTCTCTTTAAAGATAAAGTTGAGCTCTGGTTATGCAATTGCATTGTGAAATAAGTGTGTACTGCAAGGTTCTGAAATCATCAAAATTATAAGAAATTTGACCCAGTCTTGGTACAGTTACAAGCACTGTACACAGAAAGATGTATCTAGGGCTACACGAACATGTGGCATAAAAAATGTTTTAATATGCCACATCTAGAATGTAAAAGCATTTGAAGTGCCATGCTTTTCAGGGAACATTTTGTTATCTGATGTTCTTCCACACTTGCATAATAACAATGATAACGCTCACAAATTGTTTGCACCTCTTCCTAAGAACTCAACCTTCTCTTGAAGGACAATTGAACCATGCAAGGTCCTAAAACTTACTCAAATGGCAACAAATAGTAATACATGTAGTATGATTATACATGCATTAAAATGACTTTCCTGTTCATAACAGATGAGAAATAACCAAGTTTGTATTAAATTCATATGATGTCCAAAACATCTTAACTTTTCAACAAAGTTGTTTTTCCCCATGTATTACCCCTAATCTATGATTTTATACAGGTTCAAACTACTGGGTTATAGAGTGTGTATGCAAACTGTTACCAACAATTGAGAACACATCTGGTACATTGGAACTTTTAGGGTAAATCATCCTTTAAAAAATGAATACTTTTTCCAGTCATATTTTATTTTATCAATATTAGCGATGTAGACAGGTAAATCAAGTTTGAAGATAATCTCTGAATGGATTAATCCATAAAAAATAAAAAACAACTTTTTGAGAAATGAATTATACTAAAACCCACAGGAAAGATGAGGTGTCAAAAAAAAATTGCTTTTACAGTGTATATGTAGCTACATGTAGTGCAAGCCTCACCTTTCCAGAATTTCTTTACATAGGCAATATTTTGGTGACAGATCCACTTAAATCAAACTTGTTATTTGAAACTAACAAAAACAGCATATTACAGGGAGATAAAAAACATTTTGGCACAACCTATCTTGTTATATCTGAAGAAGCTTGCATCACTGCCTATTAATACAATGTACAAGAATACATATATATAGATTCGGATATCATATTCAAACTTTCAATCAAACATGTTCTAATTATATTTTTTTAAATTTCATTGCAGGCACTTGCTATACTGAGCAAGCAACAATAAAACATGGGAGCAGTGAGCGATTTAGTTCTCAAAAGCTCAAAAATAGCTCAGGTAAACTGAAAAAGAGCTCCGGTAAAAATCACAGTTTTTTTTTTTTTTTAAGTTCTTGCGGACAAAAAAAAACAAAAAAAAAATGTTTTAGTGTAGCTCTGCCCTGGTCACAAGTAAAACAAATTACGTCAACGATGAAGTTTTCTTTTGATAATACATGTGTTCATAATGACTGCATACCATCCAGGTTACCTGTACATTATCTTGATTGGTACATGTAGATGCATCTCTATGTATTTGTTATCAATAATACAGGTTAGAGGTTGATAGTACGACTGTGAATAATATGAATTATAGATGCCAACATTCAGGCCATACAAAGGACATGGAAAGACATGGAAAAAAAGGGGTCTGTTTTTTATTTTCATGGTCCACATTTTTGCCGCACCTGAAAATTTGTGTACTATGGTAATTTTTGGTGCTGAATTCAAATATCCACTGTTGATTCCCTGGTTGCTTACTTACAAGCATACACATGCTTTAGTAGCAGTCAGGTAATAAACCTTTAAACAATCATACAGATTTAATAATTATATCATATTAATAATAATATAGAATATTTATATAGCGCACATATCCACCACGTAAGGTGCTCCAATAACCCCCCAACTCTGCTAGCATACTGTATCAGTGCTCCAAGCATTTAAAGAATTCCTTCCTGCTGGTGCCCATCTAACTCTAGGGTGGAAAGTGACAAAAGGAGATTGATGTCTTGCCAGAGGACATTAGTGCCGCAGCGGGACTGTGATCCTCAGTTTACGGACAGATCCACTAGATCATGGGAGTATTTCACAAAGACTTAGATCGACTTTAAGTTAGGCTTAAATATGGCAGGCCATTCATGCCACTAGTTCCTCTAACCGTTCTTGGCATTGGTTTGTCAAGGGACGTATAAATTGTGGTCACAAATCTACTGAATTTACATTTTCTGATACTTCATTATTGAAGGAAAAAATATTATCTAAAGGTCATGATTGAGAGACCAATAGTGAGAGCAACCAGTGGCATGAATGGCCTGCCATAGTTTAGTCCAACTTAAAGTCGATCTTAATCTTTGTGAAACACCCCCATGACACCTCAACAATTCTATACCTGGGGGGTGACTAAGATTGACGTTAAGTTGAACTTAACTATGGCAGGCTGTTCATGCCACTGTTTGCTATCACCATTTACTGGAATGGTCTCTCAAGGGACGTACAAATCATGGTTGCAATTTATTCACAAATGTACAGAATTTACATTTTTTGATAATTTATTATTGAAGGAAAAAATATTATCTAAATATCATAATTGTGAGAGAGCAACTAGTGGCATGAGTGCCCTGCCATAGTTAAGTCAAACTTAAAGTTGATCTTAGTCTTTGTGAAACACCCCCGTGACACAATTCTATTACAGGGACCTGTGTCACAAAGCCTTTTTCAATGACAAATGACAAAAATCAGTGACAAATCTGTAGATAACCAATCAGAAGCAAGGATTTCAGTAGCTTATAACAAAAACTGTCATTTGTCACTGATGACAAGTTTTGTGAAACACCCCCCTGGGTTAATCTATGTCTGTTTAGGTCTCTTGTTGATATGATATGTTGGTCTCATCATCTGGAGCTTTCGTTTCCTTGAGTCTTTCTTCAACTGCTGTTTCTTCATCTTCCTCAAAGCTGCTTTCTCAGGATCAGCGACGGCCTGAAAGTACAAACAAAACCACATTACCCATACATCCAAACTCTGCAAAATAATAACAACAGTGCAGGAGAAGCACATTGTAGAAAGGTAAAGCGAGGAGTAGATGGGTGAAAAAAGAATAAGATAGTATAAACAAGAGTGAAAATCGCCATGTTGCATTCATTTAGTCTTTATTGAATTCTGCAAGTCTGATACAAGCCCATTGTACTATTTTCAATATTCAGGAACAGTGATATGATTTGTGAGGAAAAATATATTAAGCCTAATTAATTAAGATAATCTTGGTTGGCAAAGCAAAGTATAGTGTCATAGAAAGATAAAAGAAATAGAGTGAATGAAAGAGCAAGAGGCGACAGAGTAGGAGCAGAAGATAAAGAGGAACGGGCAAACGACAAAAAGGAAGAGAACATTTTGAGTGAAAATTGGGAAAGAGAAGGAAGATTTTTTTTTTAATGGGGAAAAAAGAGAAAAAAATATAATGAAATAGAGGAAGAGAAAAAGGAATAGCAGAGAAATTGAAAGAGTGAGAGAGAGAGAGAGAGAGAGAGAAGGTGGAAGAATAGAGAAAAGGCAAAATGGAAAGAGGGAAAGTAACCGGAGAAAGAAGAGGGAAATGAGGAGAAAATGGAAGAGAGAAGGGGTAAAAAAGGATGAGGAGGAAGGGTGATATTACCTCTAGAGCTCTCTTCCTCTTCCTAGCCATTCTTGTTTCATTAGAATCCCTTTGAACTGCGGCGTAGACCTGTGAGAATACATCTAATCCAACCAGAGACTTCAACAGCTCCAGGACCTCCTGACACAATGCCTTTAGCTCAGGATCTAGTAGAATAAACAAACAAAAGAAAGTACATCATCCATTAAACTATGTGCAAGACAAATCTCACAGCTTTTAAAAGCTTCGTCAGATATGATGCAGTATTAAGACTGGAGAGATTTTAACAATTATGAAAAGCTGTTAGCATCTATGAAAATATTTTGTAAAAGTTTTGTTTAAAGGCATAAAATGTTGACTCAAATCTTTCATATTTTCTATTATCAAAGAGAATTCATGTTCTTGAAGTGGAATTTATAAAAATTCTAAAATAGTTGAATTTTCACTTCTGAATATATCTTATTTTAAGGCTACAAGTGGCTCTCCAAAATTCTTAAGTCCAACTTAGAGTTAAGTTTGACTTAGGATCTTTGTGAAACACCACCCTGTTCATCTCTGCCTACAAGGTCTGTTGACTTACCGGCTTGAGCTGACTTGTCGTTGACCTCTCTTCCCACCACATGAAGCATGCTGGGAAGGTATGGTCGCAGTGACCCTTGACCTAGGTCTAAAGCTGTAGCAGCGATCCATTTGATCACCGACATCCTCTTGAGTGTAATCTGAATTAAACAACAAATAACATTTGAGATTGTTGGTAAAAATCCAAATTGGAATTATTGGTAGAAATCCAAATAGAGATTATTGGTAAAAATCCAAATTGGGAATTTTGGTAGAAATCCAAATCGAGAATTTTGGTACAAATCCAAATTGAGATCATTGGTAAAAATCCAAATTGGAATTGTTGGTAGAATCCAAATTGAGGTTATTGGTAAAACTCCAAATTAGGAATTTCGGTAGAAATCAAAATTGAGAATTTTGGTAAAAATCCAAATTGGAATTATTGGTAGAAATCCAAATTGAGATTATTGGTAAAAATCTAAATTGGGAATTATTGGTAGAAATCCAAATTGAGAATTTTGGTAGAAATCCAAATTGGGAATTTTGGTAGAAATCAAAGTTGAGAATTTTGGTAGAAATCAAAGTTGAGAATTTTGGTAGAAATCCAAATTGAGATTATTGGTAGAAATCATAACATACAGGATCATCATTAATTTTAATTCAATTTCACACAGTTGAAGGACCGCAATGGCTCCTCGCTGCAAGCAATAAAGAAGTATATCGCTACCAAAAAAGAAAAAGAAATTCTCATACAGAAAATTGATGAAGACATGAAACAATATCACAGAACTTGGCAGGAGCAGAGGCACAGTGCATGAGGTACAGTCAAACCTGTCTATAGCGACCGCCCAAGGAAAACACAAAAAGTGGTCTTTGTAGACAGGTTCCTTTAGTACATGCTTCAATGAGAAACCATTTTCAAGGAGACAAAAAATGTGGCCTTTGTAGACAGGTGGTAACTAAAGCAGGTTTGACTGTAGTATACTAGTGATATATTATTTAGCTCCATAATAATGTCTCTGAACAGTACATTCTACTGATTGGGTAAAGTTGTCTTTATAGGAAAAATAGTTACCTACAGGTAGTGAACAATTGTAATAAGCAATTCATTGTTTTTTTTTAAGAGTTAGTTTTGACTCCAAAGCTGAATAAAATATACTTTTTTTTTTTTTTTTTTAATTATTATTATTTCTTTATTACAACCAAAACTTGAGGTTGGATTTCAAATACAAATAAAAATACAAACAGATTGATAACAAAAGTAGAAATAATGTACACAAGAGTTCTAAGAAACTGTGAAGTCTGATACATAAATATATGAATAAAATATCCTACTAGCAAACTTGTTTAAGAAATCATTGCATCGTAGAAATGGACTTGCTCTAGTGCAGTGGATGGGAGAAATAAATCTTGTTTAAAGCAAGTCTGTACTAGTTTGGCCAGGAGGGATTAGACCACCCAGCACGGTCACTGACAGGTGGTTATCTCATCAAATCAGCTCTCAATTAACATAAGAAAAAGGGGGTCATGGGGGACCAGTAATCACCGATTAGGCGTTGTTTGCTATATACATTGTAGAGGGCGCAAGTAGCTGTAAGAAGTGCAGTAGGGCTTTAAGTTTTATTTTAGAATGGTTTTATCTTACCTTTGGTGTCTTAGCAACCTCAGTGGCTGCTATCCTGCTCATTCTCTTCAAGATCCAAGACGTACTCAGCGTTTCATTATCTCTGTCTATCTTCTCTTCTCCTCCTTCCTTCTCTTCTTCTTCTCCTCCCTCCTCCTCCTTCTCTTTATCTTCTTCTTCTTCTTCCCTCTCTTCTTCTTCTAGTTCTTCTATAGCTTCACGAGGGTTCAATATCCGCACCACTTTGGATATGAAGATGACGTTCTTGATCACCTGGCAATACGAACAACAACACAAGAAAATGTCAAATTGTATATCTTCTAACTTTTCAAAATTTCTGTTTGCGATAGCACTTTTGGATTTGTTGTTGACCTCCGAGGAAAATCAGTAACTATCTATAAATTTAGAGTTTCTCTATAGAATAAGGGATTATTGTAAACATATCAGTTACTGAATGGCACTGCTGATAGTGACAATTTTAAGATGACTTGTTATGGAGAGTTTGAAGGCCTTGGCTGACTATGAATAGCTGAAGATGGAAACAGAAAATGTTCTATCCGCCTTGACTATCCTTTCTGCCAAATAAGTTTCAGCTTTTTACATCACCTATTTTGCTTGTTTTCGTCTACAAGACTCTCTTTCTCTTTCTCTTTATGATAACATCTGAAATAATGGCACTCCTACAAATTCTTGCCCCCAAAAAAGTAAAGTATAAAAAGTATAAATAAGTAAAAAGTAAAAAAGTAAAAAAGTAAAAAAGTAAAAATGTAAAAATGTAAAAAAGTAAAAAATGTAAAAATGTAAAAATGTAAAAAAGTAAAAAAGTAAAAGGTAAAAAAGTAAAAAAGTAAAAAGTAAAAAGTAAAAAAGTAAAAAAGTAAAAGAGTAAAAAAGTAAAAAAGTAAAAAGTAAAAAGTAAAAAAGAAAAAAGGTAAAAAAGTAAAATAGTAAAAAAGTAAAAAAGTAAAAAGTAAAAAGTAAAAAAGTAAAAAGTAAAAAAGAAAAAAGGTAAAAAAGTAAAAAAGTAAAAAGTAAAAAAGTAAAAAAGTAAAAAGTAAAAAGTAAAAAAGTAAAAAAGTAAAAAGTAAAAAAGTAAAAAAGTAAAAAGTAAAAAGTAAAAAAGAAAAAAGGTAAAAAAGTAAAAGAGTAAAAAAGTAAAAAAGTAAAAAGTAAAAAGTAAAAAAGTAAAAAAGTAAAAAAGTAAAAAGTAAAAAAGTAAAAAAGTAAAAAAGTAAAAGAGTAAAAAAGTAAAAAAGAAAAAAGGTAAAAAAGTAAAATAGTAAAAAGTAAAAAGTTATAAGTTAAAAAGTTAAAAAGTTAAAAAGTAAAAAGCAAAAAGAAAAGAATAAAAAATAAAAAATAAAAAGTAAAAAGTAAAAAGTTTTACCTGCTCTGCCAGCTCCTTGGTGACCATGCTGGAATTGAGCTGCTTACAAAACTTGTCCGCCAATCCCATCATCCTCTCTGCTAGGTTGCTATGGAGATACTCCATCTTCTTGCCTTCCTCTGGCTTAACAACAGCTCCTCCATCTCTAACCATATCTTTCTGGTTCTTCTTCTTTTTCTTCTGCTTCTGCTGACTTTCGGACGAAGGAGTGATCGCTGCTGCTGCTTCTGATGCATCAGCGTCTGTTACTATAGCAACCAGATGATGCGGTTGCCAAGCAGCAAAGAGTTCTCCAAAGAGTCTTGCAGCCATCAGTCTCACCCAAGAGTGAGGATGGACGAGGTGTGATTCCAGAGATTCTACAAGATTAAGAATTGTAACAAATTAAAAATGACTACCGGTACATGTATTTATATCACAGGAAGGCTTTGGGTTTTCTTTTAAAGGCACACTGTCCTACTTGTAGCTACTTGCTCCCTCTATATAGAAAACTTCCCAAATCGGTGCCTGTTGGTCCCCCATGATCCTCTTTTTCTTATATTAAATGAGAGCTGAGTTAATGAGATAGCCACCTGTCACAGTGACCTCGATGGCTCGCTGTGTGGTCTAATCCCTTCTAGCTGCAGTAGTAACGCCTACCTTTAATAGGTGGCTTAGCAAAATGTAGTGTGATTCACAGGTATTTGGGCCACTAGAACAAAACTTTAATAAAACTATTAAAATTCATTCATGCAGTTTAAAGATGTCTCCTTACTAATATAATCATACTCATAGTAACATTTGTAAAGTGCTTAATACTACGTTTCTAAGCACTTTAAATTCTAATTATCATTACCCCAGTTATTAGATTCAATAAGCGAGTTCGTAATTAGGATTTGCGCATGGGCAGATAAAGGTCATACGTTCCCAAATAGTAAAACCAGCGAGACGAATGCTGGTATCGTGCTCATGAAAGTTATGTAATCAGTACTCTCTTATGCACCGACAGTACATTTATCTGATACACAGGTGGAAGTATTCTTCTCAAGAGGCAAACAAAAGGTATTCATGAAGCACCTCCATCACTTCGGCAGTGATTATTCTAAAATGCACAAGTGGGACGTTTCCATTGTGTAAAAGATCTGTGGATATTTGGGGGTCATGCGTTCCTAAGCTATTTATGAACTGGCTTATTGCTAATGTACACATGATAGTGCACACGCTGCGCTCTATGAGGAGTATTTTGACCAGGTGCCATTTAACAAGCACACACGTTGAAAAGGAGGCTGCTTTGTTACGAGTTGATTATAGGAAACATATGAAGCCACAGAAGAGTAGACTTTGTGTAGAGATGTACAGAAGTTTGTGTGCTGCCATCTCCTGTAAACGCAGAAATATTTGCGGTATACTAATTTTTGCGTATTTTGCGCTAAAGTCGATGTCCGCGAATTTTAGAACCCGCGAAAATATAAACATGACTTCTTATGCGTGTTCTGAACGCGCTGAATTTGGTGCAACGTAAATTTAAGAACCAGCGAATATGTTTTGAGAGCGCTCAGCGCGAAAAAACAAATCGCGCGCAAAATAACAGCATTTACAGTATCCTACTTACCCCACATAGATGTAATGACTTCAGGTTGATCTTTGTAGGTAGCTAGCTGACACTGTTTAGTGATCTTACAGAGCGCTGACATGACATGAAACATGAGATGATCTTGAGCTTTCATTTCATTTTCCTCTCCAAGCTCCTCCTAACAATCAAATCAAATAAGATCAAATCAGTTCACATAAAATCAGTTCACATAAAATCAGTTCACATAAAATCATATAAATTCAGCTTAAATTAAATAAGAATAAATCAAATAAAATCAAATCAGATCTAATCAAATAAGAACAAATCAAATCAAGTCAAATCAAATCAAATCAGATTAAATCAAATCAAATCAGATTTAATCAAATTAAATCAGATTAAATCTAATCTAATCAGATCAAATTCAATTCAATCAAATTAAATCAGATCACATCAATTGTATCAAATCAAATCAAATCATATAAAATTGAATCAATGAAATCAAATCCAATCAGTTCACATAAAATCAGATAAATTCAGCTCAAACTAAATAAGATTAAATCAGATCACATTAATTATATCAAATCAAATCAAATCAAATCAATGAAATCAATTCACATGTTATTTGGAATGAAATAAATCTGAAAACTGAAGCAAATGATGAAGTTGTGTCTTGCTCTTACCTCTAGTAAGTTCTCTGGCTTGATGATATCACAGATGACGGGTAATACCTGAGCAAGACGTCGATTGAATTCTTCTTCCTCCGCTTCTACAAAGATGGCCGTTAATTGAGCGGCCAATCTCTGGTGAGCAGGCTTTGTATCTTGCAACCAGTGCAGAGTGATGCTAAACAGCTCATCACGCTTCTCTAAGCTTAGCTGTAAGAGATATCAACAGTAAACACACAATATCAAGAAACATACTGTACACGCATCGATTCGATTGGTTAACACACATCATTTTCATTTAAATCTAATCTAATAAAAAGTGTTGAATTTAAAGTAAATATAAAGTGTTGAATTTAAATTAAACGAAAATGTTCACATTGATATCAGTTGTGCTAATCCTGTGTTAACATTTTAACATGTGCAATATACTTGTACAGTGTACACTATAATCGGACTGTATTAAGCTCCGTACTCTTTTAGTACATGACAGGAATTTTCAAGACTATCCAAAATTCTGTCTTGTAACAGCATGTTTTACAGGTACATGGTTATTGTCTATTGCAGAACATTCCATCATGTCCAGATATTTATAAATGCACACTATGCAATTTTTATATGCTGGAAATTATTAACAGAGATGCCAAGTTCAAAGATCAGCTATGCATGACATGACTCGCGCAAGCTCACGGGCGAGGGTATAGCGTACGGATAGCATACGTATAGTGTACGTTTCGAAAATCGCGCACGCGCATGTCATAGCCGGTACACGAACCCTGCAAGGAGCTAGCTGAGGCCTCGAGGCGGTTGGCCAGTGTGTAGTCTAGCAATTACTACTTTTTTTTCCTTTTTTTTTCCCAGTCTGGCCCTGATGCGTGACAAAAATGGTTGCCATGCGTGACAGCGTTTTCAGACCCTTGATGCGTGACTGTCACATATAACTCGTGACACTTGGCAGCTCTGTATTAATGTGATGTTACAATGCATTGTCATAAACATTGGGCAAGATTTGAGATTCTCAAACCTCTTGATTAAAAGTGACCTATACACAGCCCTCATACAATCAGATACAGTAACACTTACATTACTTTCTTCACCTTTCCGCAAGGTCACTCGTTTGCCAGTATTGCCACACATGCATTTTCGCACAAGACAATAGGCACCACTTGAGAGAAGGATTGCTTCATGCAACACAATGGATTTCCAAAATTACCCATTTCCAGTCATGATTAGCTCCATGACAAACATTTTAACACCAGAGGGGTGTTTCATAAAGCTGTTCTTAAGGTTACGCATGACTTTACGAACGACTTGTATATGAAGTGCCAGATAGGATGCCCAAAGTTTTTTCTGATATTTCCAATAACCTCAATTAAATTATGGCAAAAAATATACTTTGCATTAAAAATGTTGGTTATAATAAGAATGTTAATCTACATCTCCACAGTTCAACTTTATTTGATGCAGTTAATAATGATTGAGCATCCCATTTGTCTTTTCATATACAAATTTGTTTGTAAAGTCATGCATATCTTTACGAACAGCTTTATGAAACATCCCCCAGTATAGATTAATCTTGTACTTCAAACATCTAAATAATCTTGAAGCCTTTGGTATATGATATCCCATGATAGATACAATGTGGCACAAGGAGATTATCTGTGTGGCATTCAAAGAGTTAACACATGAGAGATGACCCACCTTATCTAAGAGAGTGATGAGAGCCAGAGCCGTCAGCTTTCTGCAGTTTGCTGAGTCATCATTTACTAACCGTGTTGCCATGGGGATGTAGAACAGACCAGCATGCTCTACAAGAAGTTTCTGGATAACAAAAATTGAGAAAAAAATGAAAATTATATTAATACCTGTTTCTTAAAATAAAATGCTCTTCCATAAAGTGATCAAAGCACTTACAGTATTATTATTATCCCAGTCACTGGATTCAATTACTATGCTGCACATAATGGTGCACATTCTCCACTCCCTGGGTAGCATCCCAGCTACTCGCCATCTAACAAGCGCACACATACTAATCCAATCACAATGATGTTTGCATCCTATCAGACCAGTTAGCACCTGGGTATAAAGGAGCAATGTGAATAAAGCACATTGCTCAATGACTTATCATGGACTTGCCCTCAATTTTTTTTTTCTTGCATTTTGCCACTTCTCATGTCATCATTCTTTCATGGAATGTGATAGGTCTAATTAGACTTACCTGAGGGAAGGATGAGTAGATGGTTGCTAACATCTCTAGGGCCGACTCTCTTCCTGATTCTACGCTGAAACTCAACTGCTTCACGTAGAACTCTAGATGGCGCTTTAACTTCTTACCAAGCGGGTAGTCCAAGAGAAACTGATGCATCACCTGTGGTATGATAATAATATAATCATAATGGATATGTTTATAGAGCACATATCTGTCACAAAATACGCTCAAGGCACTCCAATAATCATGCTCTAACCTACATACATTCAGCTTACTGAAACCAATTACATCCCTAAACCATAACCCTATAGCTTGGATGAAATACAGCCTGGGGGGTGTTTCACAAAGAACTTAAGTTGAACTTATCTCTAAGTTGAACTTAGCAATTATGGAAGGCCGTTAGCACCTATGAAAATATTTTGTAAAAGTTATTTCATAAAGGCATAAAATGTTGATTCAATCATTCATATTTTCTATTATCAAGGAGATTTCATGTTCTTGATGTGGAATTGATAAAAAGTCTAAAATACTTGAATTTCGCTTTTGAATATATTAATTTTAAAGCTACAAATGGCTCTCCAAAATTTTAAAGTCCAACTTAGAGTTAAGTTTGACTTATGATCTTTGTGAAACATCCCCCCCCCCCCAGGAGCAATTGTTAAATGGCAGTTCATCTTCATATGCTACACAGGTAATCTCCATGTACCACTTGGTATTAATCATGGAAAAGATACATGTATACCAGTGAAACATTAATCTATCCCGTTGTTAAAAAGGTTGTCATGGGGCTAATCAAGACTGAAAATGGTTAACTTTGCAAAGCGATTGTGTTTCACAAAGCAATCCTTTTGTTGTATGGTGCCTATTGTTTTGTGTTAAATTGCACATCTGACAAACAAGTGACCGTGCAGAGAGGCAAGGAAAGAAACCAAAGTGTTCATGTTGGTGTTCATCAAACATGTAGTTTCTATTTTCTATGACTATATTAACTCACCTGTCTGCACTGTAGCCTGACAGAGCTAGACTGTTGAGTGATTGACAGATCTGAGATTTTACTCATGATTCCATGGATTTCTGGAGCTACTAGCTTACGAGTCAAGATGGCCTAAGAGAAAAAAACGACAAACAATAAATTTACAATGTTAACAATTTAACAAGGTTCTTGTGGTTTGACTACATTTTTGGATTACCTTTCATTAATACTTGTTCATATTTATTAAAAAAATAGAAATCATTCTCCCATTTGTGTAAATATTCATAAAACTAGTACAAGTGACAAATGTACATTCCTGATTTTTGTTGTTTTAACACTGTTACCCTTCGGTCTCTGCTCTGGGTATAACCAATTTTATATGCTACTGAACATGAACTGTGTCTTCATTAGAATAGTGAGGCAGTATTACGGCTGCCAATTTGAACACAAAAGTTTGATTGATATGGCATTGAGAACATACCTTGAGCATCGTGAACGCAGTTGCTTGTCTGGTGTAATCATGGATGTCTTCCTCAGCGTAGGCAAGTAGAACTTGCAACTGTTTCTCATTGATTGTGTAGTGCTTCACATCGCGGATCAGGACCGTCACAGCCTAATAACAATCAGGAAAAGAACATCTTTGAAAAATATACTCATTTAGCACTCTAACAAATCTCACAAGTATGTATCCATGGCACCATTTTCACCCCTTTTGTGTTTTGTTTAGTAAGGCACATAGAGACATACAATTATGCCAATGTGTCATGCTTGCAACTGCGCTGTACACAAATGTTTAATTATTATCTCATTTATGTTAAGATGCATTAAGAGGTAGATTTATAGCACTGCTGTGTTTCAAAATGTAGTCACCAAAATTATTTCCTCTATAAAAGATTAATCAGCAAAAACATCAAGTTAGTCTTATAAAACAAAGCAAACGGTGAAATTTATTTCTTCTGTTAATTCAAAGTAAATTTGAATAATTTTCATTGTCACAAAAACATAATAACACCACATCCATGAAAATCCAATTGCATTAAACCTATTTTGATTAAGCATCCAATTGTGCTTTTGAATACACCAGATTGTGTAACATCAACAATAAATACAGTTCATGATAGCTGCAGATCATTAGCCAAAAATGAGTTCACAAGTTAAATATTGCAGATGAAAAATATCAAAATGGATAGATGTACATCATACTTCTTGGGAGTGTCATACAAAATGTCCAGGGGATTATTTTTCTAGGAGGGGTGTGGTCTTGGGGTGATAGTCCATAGTCTATGTAATTTTGAAGGCTTCCATGGTGAAGATTGATGTGAGCAAAGCTTGTAGTTATATCATGTAATTAGATGGCACAGACAAGGGCCCACCCATGCTTAACGTTTTTATTTGATAGGTTGTCCCATCCTGAAGAGGATTCATACAACCTATCAAAACGTCAAGCATGGGTGCGCCCTTGTCACAGCCACCTAATCACTCTTGACAGAATAAGTGGTATAACCGCAAGCTTTGCTCACAGTCCATAGTCTAGCTGTCATAGATTACTTGGATACAAGCCTGCATGATTTCAAATGATAATGAAAGGGATGGTTTGAGAGTACCTTGAAAGTGACGACCATGAGCTCAAAGTTATCCCCCTTCGCAGCTCCCACCCTGGCGTGTTTCCTTAGCAACCTGAACAGAGATTGGGTCACCTGCTTCATCACGTTGGACAACGAGGGCAGAGGGTAACGTAGCAACCAGCACATACATCGCAAAGCACAGGTGATCACCTAAAAAATGAATATTCAGAGGTTTTTCAAATGAATATTCAGAGGTTTTTCAGATCAATATTCAGAGGTTTTTCAATTGAATTCATTTAAATTAGATTTTATTCAATCTCGTCAAAAAGTCCAAAGACTAAAAATGGGAGTTTACATCAAACATGGAATTATATTTAAAAAAAGCATTCATTCATCATTTAAATATTCATACATTTACATGTATTTAAAGTCATATCTTGTTGCACTTATTTAGAAAGTCTGTAAGGTACACAAACAACATACATATTATATACAATTTAATGATAATAATAATCTCAACTGAAGAGGAACACAACACTAACAAAAAATGACTGCAGGCTGCAGATGTTTTTTCAAAATGAGAATACATGAAATCAATCTTTGCACAAATTATATCCATCTTTTCCCTGCTTCTATCAATGGGTGGCACATTTTATTCAGTAAACTCTGTCACACATCAAAATTAATGTACAGTGTATGACTAGCATCTCAATCTAAAAGATGAAAATATATACGCAAGTGCGATACATACAAAAAGCAAAATCAGTTAGAAAATGAAATTTGTATCAGCAAATTGTTTGTTTAGAGTGATATTTTTTGTGTGCAATAAGCCTAATATTCTTACAAATATGCTCAATTGAATTTATCCTTGAATATTTCATGACATTGCCATAGATATTTGGGTAACTATTTATCCACATCTTCGATACATCTTTCTAAATCTTGTATAATATTGCTGTGTGATGGTATTTTGTTACATTGCTCTTGTATTTTGATGATGGTATCATTATATTGTACATATCTGATTACTTTCATTTATATACAACATACATTATCAGCCTTGAGCTGCATGTCATGTTGTTTTTCAATTAGCAACTTTACTCATTAATTTTTTTTTTTTTTTTTTTTGCTTTTCTGGAAGCTTACCCTTGTATGTTGTGACTCCATAGACCTGTACAAGACGCTGGTGAATGGATCCAACATAGCCATATGCTTATCATTGCTCGATACAAACTTGGCTCTCTTCAAACTCATGTTCAACAGCTACAGAAAGGAATTAAAAGTATAGATAGATAGTGGTGGTTATTTTACGTGACAGCTATAAGAAAGCGATAAATGCTTGGAAGTAAGCAACCAGAAGACCGACGGCTTTAGGTCCTCTCCGAGGGACCTGGGGGTGTTTCACAAAGATTCTAAGTCAAACTTAACTCTAAGTTGGACTTTAAAATTATGGACAGCCATTTGTAGCCTTAAAATAAAATATATTCAAAAGCAAAAATTCAAGTATTTTAGACTTTTCATAAATTCCACATCAAGAACATGAAATCTTCTTGATAATGAAAATATGAATGATTTGAATCAACATGTTATGCCTTTTAAAATAACTTTTACAAAATATTTTCAATGATGCTAACACCTTTCAATAATTATTAATCCCAACTTAGCAACTTTGTGAAACACCCCCCTGGTAATGAGGATTAATTAATGCCTACCAAAGGGCACTAGCGCATCGGACTTGGTTTCGAACCCGGGTCACCGGATTACGAGACCATTGCTCTATCAATTAGATCATAGAAAACATGTTGCAGTATGTACATGTATACCTCCTATTTGAAACAGGGAACACAGTGATAATAGTACACAAAGTAGAGTCGTTGTTATCTAATAATAGTAATAATAATAATATTGGATTCTTTTATAGCACACATATCCATCATGTAAGGTGCCCAAGGCACTCCAATATTACCCCGGCTCGGCTAGGCTACCGATCCGTGCTCAAAGCATTCAAGGAATTCATTCCTACTGGTACTTATTTAACACCTGGGTGGAGAGTGGCAAATGTGGATTAATGTCTTAACAAAGGACATATGACATGCGGCGGGACTGGAACCACAAACTATGCGATCCACAATATAAATGTAACTTTTATTATCATTATCTTAATCAAGGAAAATTGCAAGGTGAAGACTATAAAATCGGTTAACTGGAAAACATCAAATACATTTAAAGTTATTCACTGACTTATATGCTACTTGAAACAAAAGTAAAGGTTAAAAAGCTGATTAAAAAACTTCAATTCAAATCCACATATTGCAACTTATTTTGTCATGTTATATTTCAGTGCTAAAATAAAATAAAAATCATCCGAGCTAAATGTTTACTCTTGGAAGTTAATTTCTAATGTATACTTCATCTTAATTAATTAATTGTACATCTATGCATATATATATTTCCCCCCCCCCCTTCTCATTTCTCTATGTATCTCATTCTAATTCTATCCCTCTGCGCCTCAGAATAGTTTACTAGATCGATGGCGCATAATAAATGCTGTATTATTATTATTATTATCTTGTTTTTAAAATAATATTAAAATTTGATGGCATAAAGAGCATTCATTTAACAGCTAAATTGAAAAGCAAACTTTTTAGATTAGTGTTGGTATGAAGACATTAATCAGAGAAGGTATTTAACAGGGAAAAAATTATTTAAAAAATTTGGGGGGCTACTTTTATAGCTTGCTTGCATGAAAATTACACTCTTTAATTTGTTTTGCATTGAACAATATGCAAATTTTCAAAAGTTGGGGGGCTCTTTTATGACTTTCGGGGCTCTTTTGGGCATTTTGGGGGCTACTCCGCCCGAGCCCTGTGTATTTTCTGGGTATTTACCTGTAAACCAAACTCAATGAGTAGATGTATGTGTGTCCTGGTGCCGGTCTCAGGAACCAGACCTGATCGCTTTGGTTTAGCCGGTATTAAGTATGTGCTTGGAGGTCTGTGACCGAGCTTAGAGCTGTCTTTCTTCTCATTCCTAAACATTAGAGGTAAACATACATAGGTCATAGGCTTTAGTAGTATATTTTTATTAAAGTGACTCAGTAACATTGTTGAAGGTTGATGAAAAAACTGTGGGAGGAAATGGCATTTAATAACATCCCCCCCCCCCCCCCCCCTTTGAGTAAGAAAATTCGGGGGGGAATAGGGAAAATGGGGAGAATAGCGAAAATAAGGGGAAAATAGAGATAAAATCAGGAAGAAGAAAAAAAATCAGGTAATTATCAGGCCTGAATGTTGGAGAATAAATTGAAATTGAAATGAAATGAAAGAAGAGACTCACTTTGTAGGTGGTTTGAGCAGAGGAAGCGTCTCTGACGTTAGTCCGTGGATGAAGATAAGCAGAACCTCCTGGGATATCCCAGCATTCTCTTGGAGACCAATTGTACATCTACGCAACGTCTCTCGGACTCGGTTCACAGCTCGATGGCTGTTAGAAGTATCAAGGATCTACGAAAAGCACCATCAATACAATTTCAAAATACTGTAAAATAAATCAATTTTACACATACATGTATACATGTAATTGTATGTTGTTGTTGTTTTTTGGTCAACATGCATACCTGTTTAAAGTGAAATCTTCATCATATTACATGATCGCAACTATTTAAAGGCAATTTCAATATCTTATCGTCCAATAGAAATCATGTTTGCAAAAACATGATTATATTTTCTACAATTCTTTGATACTGATGCATTGGAACAAGCTAACCGAATTGCCTTAGATTGATTTTTCGAAAATAGCTGGCTAACAGGTTTTTTAAAAACCTATTTTCAAAACAGACTTGACAAACCATCTGAAAGTTTTGAAAAAAATTCCATTGGTAATTTAAGTTGTTACAACGTGTTTTTTGCTACAGATGTCATTGCCATATCTCCTAAGTAACGACATGTATGGACAAGACGTCAAACATGAGTTATCCTCCTTATGGTTCTGAGAAGATGGGATGTTATCTCACCTCTTTCAACGGAGTAATCAACTTTGTGATTGATCCCTGACCTACGAACTTTGACACCACTTCATAACAATCATAAGCCTTGATGCTCCGAGCTTCAAGCAGCTTTCCCACAATGCCTTCTACTTCCTTCTCTTCGGACACAGCACCGAAGAGTTCTTGATTGAAGACCTGACAAACACAGAATATAGTCAACGATCAGGTTAATACAGAGATGCCAACCTCTTGACACAAAAAAGCAGACTGAATATCCTAAAAATCAGACTTTGGAGAGAAAAATCTGATTTTTATGAGACTCGACACTACCACTGGCCCGTTGGCCCCGGGCCAGTGAAATTTCAGGAAAATGTTTCACTGGTAAGAACGGTAAGTAAAATGTTTGCTCTTTCATCAAAATTTAATGAGAAAATTGCAAAGCAAAGTTTTGTTGGGGGTTGCAGGGGTTTACTTGTACATGTTTCTATGCGATTTTTATGGGGTTTTATGGGGGTTTTATCTTCTTCTTCTTTTTCTTTTTTTTTGAAAAAAAATGAAAAATCTTATTTTAAGAGGTGATATTGTATTATCGTATTTCACTCTGATTATCGTACTAAATACAATTTAATTGTACTGGTTGAACTCGTACATGAACTAAACCAAGCTTAGTCAAGAATTAGAATTGAGGTATGAATTTCAAAAATGTAACATTTTCATTCATGATTGAGATTCTGATTATGATAGGTACATACATTAACACAGTAAACAAGTTAAATACCCAATGATAAAATAAAAAGATCTGGGGGGTGTTTCACAAAGATTCTAAGTCACACTTAACTCTAAGTTGGACTTAAATATTATGGAGAGCCATTTGTAGCCTTATAATGAAATATATTAAAAAGCAAAAATTCAAGTATTTTAGACTTTTCATAAATTCCACATCAAGAACATAAAATCTCCCATGATAATAGGAAATATAAATGATTTGAATCAACATTTTATGACTTTTAAAATAATTTTTACACAATATTTTCAATGATGATAACGGCTTTCCATAATTTTTAAGTCCAACTTAGAGATAAGTTCGACTTATGATCTTTGTGAAACACCTCCCTGGTCCCAAAATTGAGGTTTGGTTCTAAAACATGCTACATTCTCATATTTTTATAACTAATCACTTAAATACACAAAAACTACGGTACCTGTGGTTTTCTTTAAAATAGTGAATATGTCAGGCTGTCAGCCCAACACACAATAGTACAATCGAGATGACTTTCATTACAAACTGACAATGCAAAATAGGAATATTCAGAGAAAACTTGTTTATCTCAGAACTCATTTAATGGATGTTTTGGATTGAAACTCTTCTTATCAGAAACATTCTATTAAAGAGAGAAGAAAGCAGTTGACTTTACCTGTATGAGAGAGAATAGACAGCCATCGAGGTCACCGGAGGTCAGCTTGGGTGAGATGTTCTTCAGTAGTAGGTGAACAGTAAAACCAAGTACATGGAGCTGTAAAGAAGCAAAATAACAATGTTACAATTTCACTACTGAAGAAGGATTACCGGTAGAGGATTTTATAGAAAGAGTGTACCGTAATTAACGTTGTATAAACCGCCCTCGTGTATTAACCGCACCCATCTTTTTCGCCCTTAAAAAAAGATTTTTTTTGTTTGTGTGTAAGATCATTGATGTAAATTAAAAAACAGTAAGGGACCTAGAATAGAACCTTGTGGTACACCATGTAATAGAAGAAAAATTGGAGGAATTATTATTATAAACTACATATTGAGATCTATCAGAAAGATTACTTTCAAACCAAGATGGCAGACAAATTTGAGTGTTGTTCTAGTTTCCGAGTGGTGAGTCAATGCACCGATTACCGAGCTGGGAGACATTGCCAGGCATAGCGCCAGGTGGAGGGGCATAAATCTTAACTTTGGGTGTACCGTGTATAAGCCGCACCCCCGACTTTGAATTTTTTCGGCGGCAAAACGGTGCGGTTAATACACTTTTAATTACGGTAGTCAACAAGCACATACACTAATTTGACACTTTAACACTATTCCTAAAGCCTTGAGGAGAGCCTAGACTGATATGTCAGCCATAATAAAACTGTACATTAGTTCATTACTTCTCTGCTAATGCTTGGAACACGATTGATCAGTGAATTTCTGTTTGGTCTACAACCAGTTCGTCTACTATCAACCTGGTCTAAGAATCATTTTGTCTACTTATCATTTGTTCTAATGGCCATTTATGCTACGGTCACAAATTTCCATTGTCTGAAAATCGTTTGTACGGCATTCGTATCAGTTCGTAATGGCATTTGTGACCGAGGCTTTAGGTTATTGTCATTTGGTTTAATTTCAATGTGGTCTAATCTCCAATAAGTCTACTACCCATTTGGTCTATTGTTCATTCAGTCTAATTTCCTTTTTGTTTAATGCCCTTTTGTCTACCATCCTTATTAACCCTATGTTAACTGGGGGGGGGGGGGGTCAATTTGACCCCCCCTGTAGAAATTTTGTGACTTCTCCGAAACCGCGGGAGATATAAAATTTTCCTTTCATGACTTTTTTCTTTTGAGTCTTACGCATCTTTTAAAACGATTTTTTCGAAAATTGGACGTATACATGTAGTTACGTGACCTTCTGTCTTTGCATGTCAGCAAGAAAAAGGCTCATTTTTGTGATTTGTGTACAAAACATTTGGAAATGTCATTTTTCCTAAAAAGAGATAAAACATTGGTTATTTAGTCTTGTTTAAAATTTAGGTGTTTGTTTTGGGGTCAAAATAGTTGAATTGAAGTTATAAATGAAATAAAACAACAAAAACAAAAAAATACATGAATTAAAAAAACAATGAAATACATAAGAAATTATCAAAACAAGAGATAACATAAGGAATAACCTGGCGCTTCCAATTTTGTGTGTTGTATTATTATTCTAAATGGTCTAACAAATATATGTAGTGAAAAATAATGCTTAAATATGAATGTCTGATTTATGGGCAAAAATGTGAATTTTATGACTTTATTTGCATAAATTACCATAAATATGCAAATGAGTAAATTTTCCAAAAAATTGAAATTATCATAGTATTTTATACACTTCACTTGACATGCATGCAAATTTTTCGCGGCGATCATCGGTGAAACGGCTGAGATCTTAGGGGGGGGGGGGGGGGTCAAATTGACCCCCCCCCCCCCCCCCCCAGTAAAAACCTGGTCTGAAATAGCCCAGTTAAAATAGGGTTAAGGGTCTAATGATCCATTTGATGATTATCATTATTTATGATTAAATAATTACGAGACCATGTGGATAGTATACAGGCTGGATGTAGACCATATGAGAATAGAGTAGGCTTACCGAAGCTGTGACATCATAAAAATCTATTTTTTTGAATTTCTTCATTTTTTTTTCATTTTCCGAAAGAGCATCAAAAATAATGTCCAAATGTCAAAAACCAATTGAATATGTTAAGTATTGGCTGAGATATGACCAGCTGAATAAAAAGATTTCCTATAGGAACTCAGTGTTATATTGCTCTGGCTCGTAATGTTATGAACCAGAGCAATATACATGTAACACTGACTTCCTATGGGAAATCTATTTATTCAGATGGTCATATCTCAGCCCATACTTAACATATTCAATTGGTTTTCAATATTTGGACAATATTTTTGATGCTCTTTCGGAAAATGAAGAATAAAATTGAGAAATTTCAAAAATATATTTTTGATGACGTCACACTTCACCACTCTATAGACCAATTGGGTAGTAGACGAATCGGTTGGAGACCAATCGACAATAAACCGTCTGATCACGGAGTACCTACTTACCTCAAAACCTCTTTTGAGACTAGTCCTGAGCTGTTTGATGATCAGACCAAAGTATTTCACGCCCAGCGAGTCCAAGATCTTCACCAGGGTATCTCTCGTGATGTTACGAATATCCAATGAGCGACTACGTAGCATCTGACTAACCTTCAATAGCACACTGTATAACATAATAAATATATGAAGAATAGTATTCCTTTCCCAGTCAGACACAACTTCGGAAAACCAAATACTTGGAGAAAAAACAGTGAATGAAACACAGTGAATATACATTTAGTGCACTCAGCATTCATTACTTAGCAGCGTGTAGAAAAGGCATGCAAAAAACGTTCCAAAGCCAACCTGCTCTTGAAATATATTTTTCAAATAATGCTGTGGATACATTTATATGTGTTTGTCATCTAGCAGGTATCTTTACCTCACTAATCCACCATGCCCTTTGTCCACACTGCCTCGCATTAAACATTGAGGGCTCCGTAATAACAGAGCTTTTATCAACGTTTTCCGAGTATTTGACTCGATTTTCCAAAGTTGTGTCTGTTTCTTGTATAGTGAACATCACATTATGATATAAAGTGTCCCCATGCGCTTCCAAAGAGCTTTCAAAAGAATTAGTTTTATTTCATTCAGAAGCATAATAACTTTATAAAAGAATTGACTTGTGGATGTGGAGATATCAACTGTACTTGCTGTGTGCAATGAAATGGTTCTTTCTGCACAAGACTTGTTTCACAAGTAACAGAATATCACCGATCAGTGATTATTTATTTGTCCAAGCCTCATTTTCTCCCAAGAATAGAAGAAAAATACCTAAAGTAAAGAATGCAAGGAGAACAGTTATACATTAAAGTCTTCCAGGTATTACTTCTCCACCCTGGTTAAAACTTACTGTACTGGGCTATTTTGAGCACCTCGTGACTGGGGGGGGGGGGAGCCTGGGACAGGGTTCGTACACTTACACATTTTTAAAATTCCATGACTTTCCATGACTTTCCAGAGCAGGATAATGTAAATTTCCATGACCATTTTCAATGATGAACATGTCTTAATTTAAAGCGTACAACTATATATCATCGCAATACTAGGAAGCAAATCACATAACTATATAAGGCGCACCCCTATTTCGAAGATTCTCCCCCCCCCCCTCCCCCCGAAAAAAAAAAAAAAAAAAAATCTGAAAAAAAAATCTGGATTTCTTTTTTTGTCATCTTTAGTTTAAAAACAACATGTTACTAGACCAAGGTCTAACTTAGTTCACAAGCACTTCAACTGTGCCTCGTATAATGAGAGTGAAAGTATTTTTTGAACACTGAAATAAGACGTGATCTGATCTGGTTAACAAAAAGCCACCAAAAACAAAGCCAACATTGGTCTTTTTGTAAACATCAGATCGGCTCTTATTTCAGTGACAGTGTTCGAAAATACTTTCATTTTATTACGAGGCACAGTTGAAGTGCTTCTGAACTAAGTTAGACCCAGTAACAATGTTGTTTTTAAAACTAAAGATGACAGAATTTTTTCCTCCGAGTCCAAACAGAAATGTGGACAGCCTAGTTTTTGCGTGGTGATTCGTTATCCCCTGTGTAAGTGAGCTGCATCATACAGGTGAGTGAGCTGAAGACACGGAAGAGCTTCGGCCGGCAAAGTGCCTTGTGACAGGGCATAATTTATCGAGACTGAAAAAAAAAACTCTAAAAAAAAAACTCTTCCTTTCAAATTAGGAACGTAGTTTAACTTCAAATAGTAGATCCTATTCTTTATTTGCATTATGTAATTAATGTTCAGACACAGAGATTTTTGAAAACCACTAAAAAGTAGCATTTGAGGACTCAAATATCCTGTACCTATAAGGCGCACCCCCGACTTTCGATATTTTGCTGACGGAAAAAAGTGTGCCTTAATTGCAGACCTTGGGGAAAGCAGCAACCACGAGGCTAGGCTAGCTAACTGGCTGTATGCTCGCGCTCGCACAATGGACGCCAAATGTGGAATCAAACCGCAATATTTTTTATCCTGCTGTCTACCAGCCAGGATTCAAGACAGTTACAGCAGGGTTTGTCCCAGGTCAACATGCTTAGTTTAGACCACTCCCTAAGACGAAACCAGCCGGGTTTTATATACTGGGCTAGGCATTCACCACTTCTCAAAATACAGAAGTCCACTCCCTGTCAGAGCATCCATCCCACATGCTTTACTATTATTGGTCCGTTTGTCTGTCAATTAAAAACAAGCGTGGAATGCAGCGCCCATGCTATACATGAACCCAAGATTTGCATACATTTTGTTATGTACTGGTTGCCTGGTAACCGATAACAAACCCTGTTCAGAGAAACCACATGTAGTATTACACCACGCTGGGCGGCAACTGTCTGGCATGCATGCACTAATCCTTGCCGTTTGTAAACACAATAGTTAAAAATACTGCTTGGATTTTGATAGGGAATATGAATATCTTTGCCTTTTAAAAATAATTCTACGGCACGACATGCTTTGGGGGAGCTGAGAATGAGTGAAAGTCGATAGTGAAAGAGATGTGAATGAATGTTGGGGTGGGATCGAGAAACAAAATGAAAGAAACTTGAGAAAGAAAAGAAAACATGCGAAAACTACTTTTCAAAGGTAAATAATTTTGTATTATTTTTAAGAAAGAGATCAAAACGTGAATTTGCCTACACACAGGTCAACAAACTTCATAATTTGTGATTCTGCAGTACTGTGCTAGCGGTCACTGACAAGTTTAATTTATGCTGGCTTCACTCCCCGCCCACTCACAAGGAAAGTTTTTGATTGGTCTGATCAGTCACATCACTTGCTTACTGTAAGGAGAAACACACACACAAACAAATGCACACTCTCGATCTCACAGCTCAGCACAATAGGTGAATTTGCCTACACACAGGTCAACAAACTTCATAATTTATGATTCTTCAGTACTGTGCTAGTGGTCACTGACAAGTTTAATTTATGCTGGCTTCACTCTCCGCCCACTCACAAGGAAGTTTCTGATTGGTCTGATCAGTCACATACACACAAATACTGTACACACACACTCTCACAGAGCTCAGTACATTGCATGAATTTGCCAATACACAGGTCAACAAACAGTCATGCACACACAAATTTCTCAAAAAGAACATTAGCATCGTACTACACTGCATTGTGATGGGCTAGCTATATTATGTGAACCACAAATTTTACAAAATGTATTTTTCCTTTGTTCACAAGACAAATTAAATGCCATTTTAACAAACATCTTGAAGAAAAAAAGATTTTCCCTGACTTTCCAGAAGAAATGGACGAATTCCCTGACTTTCCCTGACTTTTTGCTTCTGGAAAAAACATTTTTAAATTCCCTGACTTTCCAGAAATTCCCTGACCCGTACGAACCCTGCTGGGAAGCCCCCCCCCCCCCCCCCCCCCCCCCCCCTATGATCTCGGCCGTCGAAAGTTCGATGAACACAAAAATGTGCATGTTTGTAGATATTTACATAAGGGACAAGATGGTATAATTAGTTTTTTCCTATTATGCAAATTTTTGTCGTTATTGCCTAATTAATTATGCAAAATGCTAATTTTATGCATTTTACAGAAAACTTTACATATTTGTCTGTAGACTTGTGAAGAATGTTGAAAATATATTGAATAAATGTTTCCTTCATCTCAAATTCATGAGGTTACATTATTTTTGTGATATTTGAAAATGCATAGGTTAATTTGCATAAATTTGCATAAATTATAGCATATTTTTGATGACATGGGCATACTAATTGTTATGTAACACCTTACAGGTACATGTATATCCGATTTCGACGAAAATGGTATCAAAATGTGCGTAAGACTTGAGGGAAAAAAGTCATGAAACGACAATTCAAAATTCTAAGTGGTTAAGGCGCAATCTCCGAAAATGTCGAGGGGGGGCCTCCCAGGCCCCCCCCCCCCCCCAGTACAGTGAGGGTTAAAGAAACCAGAGAAATAATATTGTACAGAAAGAGAAGAAACATATCTATTAAAGCTGACATTCAAGAACTTTGATTTTTTTAAATGAAAGCATCATGAATGACCTGTAGAGGTTTTATGAAGTCTGCAGCTGTAGGCAAATTTACCTCGAGTTAGTTTGTAATACAACACATACTGTACACTGTACTAAGGACTACTTTGAGGGGTTAAAACTATGGACCACCATAAACTGTATAGTACAGTCTTGAGAAACGTAACACCCAAAATAAGCAGTCAATATTTGTTTTAAATACCAAATACCCTGTGTCAATTCTTTAAAAAAAAAGATATTTTAACAAAACATGCCTGTCAAAATGTATTCATTTGCAGTCTAGTGAAATCTATATACCTGTCTGAGAGCATTGCAAGTGTCTTACTGCGCACGATTGTTAACTTCACACGCAACCATTACATCCTAGAATTGTACACGCAAGTAGAACTACACCCGGTCAATATTTTTCGCTATACTGCTTGGCAGTCAGTAGCGAATTTCATGCCTGCAGCTTTGACCAATCAGAGGCCTAGAACCTACATAATGTTATATATCAAAAGCAGTTATACCTGTATAGATGTTGGTCCATAGTTTCTTTTGGTAGTGCTTGGAGCAGTTTAATGACTGCCAGAGCAATAGGAACTCTTAAAACCTCTTCATCCTGGGCTATCCGGTTCCTTGCTTTCTTGTGCTCCCCTTCACTTTTTGTCTATATGAAAACAATCAATAATAATAATAATAAAAACGTTACTTATAAAGCGCTTACCACCGAAGACTCTAAGCGCTGTAACACACAAAATAGACTGATATACAATTACATATTAAACAAAACTAAAAAGTGCAAATAAACCTACAAATTACAATACATATGGAATACACAACAAAGTGAACAGAGTTAATTAATCATCGAACGCAATTTTGAATAAATATGTCTCAAGACTAGTTTTGAATAGGTTAACAGTTTGACAGTTTTTGACATTTAAATGTTGTCTGTTCCAAAGTTCAGCAGAAGCTTTGCAAATGCATATCATGACGGGCATTTCATAACAGGAGGATTTGCTTGATTTCAACCCTTTTTAGAAGAGTGATTAGTATTAAACTTGATCACATATTGTTCTTCAAATTGGCACAATAATATTTTTCTCTTTATGTTACATTGTTTTAATAATATGCCATGCCTCTGGAAATATGAGAAAAATTGAGAAAAGTTGTAAAAATTGCCCATGTTGATCGAAAATCATGATTTTGATCCTCACAACGTATTGCCAATTGAAAGATTATATTGCTTATTCTCCCTTTATACAATTCCTAATTTTTGATCATGAAACAAAAATGGATGCGTTATGTGCAGAAAGTTTTTGCCATTTCTTTTCATGCATCTGGTCAAATTTCTAGAGCTCTAAAAAAATTAATGTACTGAGCCTAACCACAAAATGTGGAATGACTGTCCTAAAGAGGAATTAAAGGTGGTTCTCTTTGTATTTCTATACCACATAAAATGCAGTCCCCATGCGCTTTTCGGAATATAAGGAAAACAAGAGTAAGGATTAAACTAGATGGAATTCGACTGCGCGCAGTCGAAAATGATGCCTCCGTCATAGAGCAATTTTACAAACCAAAACAGAAGAAATTTTTCGATTTCAAGTTCAATTGTAAACCATTGACAGGTTCTCAGAATATCGTGATTACAAGCAATTTCTCATATACATATATGACCCTTTGATCTTTGACCTCATGACCCTAAAATCTACTCAGTTCATTGGCTCTGCAAGATGTCCTGAGTTAAATAGTAATCCATCTGTCAGTTCTAATGAGAATGCGTTCACAAGCTATTTTTGCATACATAATGAGCCCATGACCTTTGACCTTATGAACCAAGAATCTACTCAGTTCATTGGCTCTGCAAGTAACATACATGACCTAATTTTGGCAGGAATCCATCAATCGGTTCTTGAGATAACGCGTTCACAAGCTGTTTTTGCATACATAATGTGCGCTGTGGCCTTTGACCTCATGACCCCTAAATCTAATCAGTTCATCAGCTCTGCAAGTAACATACATGACCTAAGTTTGGCGGGAATCCATCAATCGGTTCTTGAGATAACGCGTTCACGAGCCGTTTTTGCATACATAATGTACGCTGTGGCCTTTGACCTTTGACCTCGTGACCCCAAAATCTAATCAGTTCATTGGCTCTGCAAGTAACATACATGACCTAAGTTTGGCAGCAATCCATCAATCGGTTCTTGAGATAACGCGATCACAAGCTGTTTTTGCATACATAATGAGCCCTGTGACCTTTGACCTTAAACCTCGTGACCCCAAAATCTAATCAGTTCATTGGCTCTGCAAGATACATACATGACCAAAGTTTGGCAGGAATCCATCAATCGGTTCTTCAGATAACGCGATCACGAGCTGTTTTTGTATACCTAATGAGCCCTGTGACCTTTGACCTTTGACCTCGTGACCCCAAAATCTAATCAGTTCATCGGCTCTGCAAGATACATACATGACCAAAGTTTGGCAGGAATCCATCAATCGGTTCTTCAGATAACGCGATCACAAGAACGGGACGTACGTACGTACAGACGTACGTACGTACGTACGTACAGACGTACGGACGGACAACCCGAAAACATAATGCCTCCGGCTACTTCGTAACGGAGGCATAAAAAAAAGTTCAGAGGAGAAGATCATGCATGTAAACTCAAGTAGAAGTTTCAAAATGAACCACTGAGCCATAACAAAATGTCAGGTAGTCCTAATGAACAGATTCCTTTAGAATGTATTTCAAAGAGAAGAACTGTTTTAGGGAAACAGGAATAGGTGGTCATTATAGACAGGTGGTCTTTCTATACAGGTGGTCACTAAAGCAGGTTTCACCATAAAACGTATGATCTGCATGAACAGTCCTACCATTTAACATTTAACACTCAGCAATTCATATTCATCTTCTTTAAAAATCATTGCTTGAATCATAACAGAAAGTTTTGCCAGTAGAGAGACTACGGGTCATTTTTTCTTTTCCAAAAAAAGATGAGAAGTTTCTTACGCTCTTGGTGATGATCCTATTAAGCTGTGGAAGGATGCTACGAACGATTGTACGATGGATCTTAGTTGCCAAGGCGACCTGTTTCTTCTTCTCTATCTCCTTCTTATCCTTCTCTTCATCTATACCACTATCATCTCCGCTCTCGTCTTTCTCTTCTTGAGCATCGTCATCTTCTTCTTCCTCTTCCTTTGTCGCCAAGTCATGCTCCTCTCCAGGTGTCATCTCCTTCTCATCATCACCTTCTTCAAGTTGTTTGACAGCTTCTGTGAAAAGGAAATAAATGTATCAAAGGCATCGTTTAACAATGTTAAATCTGAGAAGCATGGCCCAACATGTTATCAGTGTCTGTGATATGTTGTAATATTGAAGCCCTAAAAAAATTGCGCTTCAAAATGATCATTGAGTGCTTCAAAAAAGTTAAAATCTTTGAGTGACCGGTTTTACCATATTCATTTTCCCCACTCGATCTACTTGTAAAAGTCATGGGGTTCCTGACTGACCTAAAGGTTTATAATTATCATTGCAGTATGAGCTAAATCCAGGATTTTGTTTCAGAATCTTAGACAAAGATACCCAATCCCTTTAAAGGGGGAGTCCAACCCTGATGTTAAGTTGATTTCAATTAAAAATTATCTGACAGAAATTTGTTTTGAACTTTTTAAGTACGAGGTAAATGGAAGGGGAGCTCAAATATATGTCATACTCCTCAACCGTTTACCTATAGAATGCCGGGTGATGTTGATATTATATATTATGCCTTTACAGATATACATGTATATTGATAGACTTTAAAGGTTGGGAGACATCCAAATATAGTTGATTCCTGTTTATGTGCAGGGTTGCATATAACTCATATTTTGTTAGTCAATTATCTACCTAAATATATTTCATAGATTTTTAAATATTTGTTTTAAATAATTTTCTCAGACCTGCTAAGCTCCACCCTAGCTCACTAATGATTGACAGATGATGTCACAAGATGAATGAGACCTGGAGCATTTCTTTAAGGGTGGAAACTTAGTAGGTCTGAGAAACTTATTTTAAAAAATATTTACAAACCTACATGTATGAAGTATATTTAGGGAAGGCAACTTTATTATCACTCGCGTTCGTCCGGGTTCAGGACGATCGCGTTCCCTCCTTTGTTAGCAGAACGCGACTGTCCTTAACGCGTAAGGTAAGGAGGATTAAAACCTTCTCCATTCATCGCGTACCCTCCTTTGTTTAGAGACCGCGAGCGTCCCAAATGCGTCCCCAATGAAAGGGGCAAGAATGGGGGGGATTATCTTACATAATATTACATAATTCTTGAGAGGAATAGGGTTTCTATTTGTCGCGCTAATCACCTTGCCAGTAAAATTCCTTCCTTCCAGCGATCGGAAGGCTTTCCCCATTTTAAATGAAATGAAAATTGTGTGAATCGCAATCAATGCAGAGGTCCGTTGTTTGAGGTTGAGAGAGAATGGGAGAGAGAGGTAGAGGGACGTAGACATGCATGTTTTGTTCTTTGAAATATTTACTCTACGAGACTATTATGTATTTTTTTATATGTCATCTATTTTGGACGTTTAGTCTTATGAAAATTGATTTTGAATGAATGATACTACGCCGCGGCCGCCTTGTAGCGACCAGCAGCGCTAGAACAATTTCTAATTTGCATACCCTGTTCCGCCCATTGAACCCTGGGAAGGGTAATAGACATTCTGATATATATATCGATCTTTTCGTGCGTACAATGAAAAGGCACAAATGAAGTAGAAAGTTGGATTGATAACCGTATCTTGGAAATGTTGTATAATCAACACCCAAGTTCAGACAGACCGCGATATTTACGATTGTCAGCCTACGCCTTTGTTCTGAGAGCGCCGACTTGTGGCAGGAATGTCATAATAATGTCTGTCATTATTTGTATGTCGTTGTTGCGACTGTACAATGGTGAGGAGAATTTTTGTTCTGATATTAACAAAAACAGATCGAACAATTCCCCTTTTTAATTTGGGCAATACAAAAGTGACCTTGAAACTCTCTCTCTCTCTCTCTCTCTCGATAGTAGTAAATCCATTTGTATCTCAAATCAACACTATTTCCTTTCTTATCTGTTATCTTTCTCTGCAGGCCCTCTGTACGACCCTTTTTTTTTGTTAGCCCTCTCTCTCTCATCCCTTTCTAATCTCTCTCTACCACTATCTCTCTACCACGTACTATCTCTCTTTCTTTAATCAACACTTTCTTTAGCTATAGTGCGTCCCATGAGAAAACGAAACAGAGAATTATCGATGTTTTATGATAACTTAATCAAAATTATAATAAATAAATGACACATACTTGTACAGGAATGACAATGTTCTGTTTGTTTAAAGTAATGCTTGCATTTCCATTATTTACATAACTCCTTATATCAAATGAAAGAAGAGGATCTAAGCTTTACCAATATGTGTCATTTATTAATTATAACTATGATTAAGTTATGATAAAACATCGACAATTCTCGGCTTCGCGTTTTCTGAGGCGCACTGTATAGGTCGATTGCTTATCTGAAATGAGGCGTCATGTCAATCAACACCAAAGTTCCAAAACATCGCGTATATTTAACATCGTTACATGCCTTCGTAATGCACACCCTCCCCAATTTAAATGCAATTCCGAGAAAAAAATATATGATAAAATTAAGTTTGTATTTAATTGAAGAAAAAAAAAAGAAAACAAGAATTATTTAAAAGAGATTAGAGGGGGCTTATAAAGTAGGTGAAGGAAAAAATATTGAATTTCAAGATAAAGAAATCGGGAGATGTATTAAAGAATGAATTCGCAGTCTTGAACACAATTCAAATGTCTAATTTCAATGAAATTCTGAAAAAACGATATAATAACGTTATCATATTATAGGCCAAATAAAAAACATACATGTTAAGCGTCCTGTTTTTTCGAAAAATAGGAAGGAGGCCCTTTTTTTTTCCTTTCAAAAAAAAAAAATAGGAGGCGGCCCCCCAAGAGGAAGCGAACAGGGCCGCTAAACATGTATATTTTTTTACATGGCCTTAATCATTGAAAACAAAATCTAAGAGATGGAATTACAAAATTAGATGAAGTAAGTGATGAACAGGAGCGTAGGCAGGATTTTTTCGCGGGGGGGGGGGGGGGGGTTAAATTGCGCCGAAAATTTTGCAATGACAGGCGGGTGGGGGGGGGAGGGGGGTAAGAGCACATTTTTTGTGTGTGTCCAGGATTTGATGTTTTGGGGGTCACCCATAAGCACACACAAAAAACAAATGAGAAGGGGGGGGGTACCCCCTCTCCTCCCCCTCACTGCGTACGCGCCTGGTGATGAAGATATAAATAAAGAAATATTAGAGTTCAGGAAGAAAGAAAGGATCGGGAGACGGAAAGTTGGCAGCCGCAGGTAAAAAGGGCGACTAAATAAATACGAAAATGCATTGTACAAAATAAATCAAGGAAGGCAAAGATAGATCCACAACTTCACTTCACTCATTCTGGACACGTTGGAACTTACATTTCATTACTATCTGTTATTTTTTTGAGAAACCAACTACTACTACCAACTACGAGTGAGCAATCACTCATCACGTGGCCTTGGTCGATGATACATAATACAGACATAATCCAATCTTATCCAAATGTTAATGTCTCCCCTTTGTTCAGCTCCGATCCCTTCTTGGCGGCCTAGCCCTTTCATGTTTGCGCGCTCTCCATCAGACATTCCCCTCTCTTTCTCTCTCTCTCTCTTGCGCTGTCTCTTTCGTGAAGTTATCTTCTCCTCCTCCCCCCCCCCCTGAAAAGATAAGCGTGGGAAAACCTCTCTCTCGCGCTCTTCTCTGTCACATTCACTTGAGGTCATTCACTCGGCCCATAAATGGCTTTGTTTGTGTTTACATTAGCTCAGAGGCGGCTTCACAAGTCATGAACGAACTGACTAGTATGTCTGGTTACTAAGCAACTATGCATTTAATCAAAATGTTCAAATTCATTTGTGGCTTCATGTTTTCATATAGGGCAATAAAAAAAGCTCCAAATTATGATATTTAACAATAATTTTTAACATAAGTATGATATAGTGAGATCCTACTCAAACTCGTGAATTTCTCATTTTTTAAAGAACAATTTCCAGCAAATTACAAAATTTGTAATTCGCTGGAAATTGTTCTATATGAACTGGCCATGTTAATGACGGGGGCGTACAAACACGTCGACAGCTCTTCAGAGTTTCTATCAATTGCTTTGGTGTCTCGGAGTCGACGGGTGTATATGTCATTTTGAGACAGAGAATTTATTTTACTTGAATATAAAGTAAAAGACTTGAAGAAATTTGAGTACTGCAATTTTTGTGAAAATAAGAAAATGCAATATTGTTTTTATTATAAGGAAAATAATTACAGCTTTAAATACATGACTTGGTCTAGCTTGATAAAAATCCAAACAACTATGATCATATTCATTTTTTTTTTTCTTCATAACATTGGATAACAAATTTCACAAATTCCAACATACTATAAATATTGATAATTTAGATTATTTAGTGCAAGGGTAAATATGACAATGACTCGGAACATAATACAGGGATAACAATTAATCAAATTACTCTTAATACTTGTAAACAATTTTTTTTTTTTTTTTTTTTTTAGGGGGGCGTGGTCAAATTTTCCCTTGTGTCGCGGCACGCCTTTTTAATTTCTTGGCAAGAGGCCTGATTATGCATAGAATTTTAAAAAAAATCAACAAAAGGGCAAAGTAAAACAACAGGGAGGCAAAGTTACATATCTACATATTCACTTGTAAGGTACTAGACTACATGCATGCAATTTAAATCCTTATTTTTATTTCTATATTTATTTTGTAAAAACACTGAATTTTCTGCTGTGACTTTACATGAAACTCAGACTTCACAGAGCTGCCAAGCAGAACGTTTTTAACGTACTATTTATACGTTTTTTTAAGGGAAAATACGTATTTGTTTTGCTGTGCTAAAATTGTAAGTTCAGAGTATGGCTGTGCGAACGTGGCTACAGGTTGGCTGTGAGAACGAGCGTATGCATAGTATGCATACACACAACACAGGGGATGTACACCACTCAAAGACGTGCGCATTACCCCAGGCCATGCATACACACATGCATCCGATCGTGATATCAAACCAGCATCCACAACACACGCAAATTACATATCAGTGCACTGCACTACACACAGCGTCACTCACTATTACAAGGAAATCCCGATGTCACTTCCAAAAATCCACCCCAAAAGCCAAAATTGCTGTCAAAAGTGCGGAATCGGAGCCATATTTCCAAAGCACACGGTGGCTTAGCCAAGTTTTAAAAAACGGCTTCGCCCAAAAAAGCGCTTAAAATCAAGAAATCAGAGATTTTGTACCGAGTTTTTTCGCTTATCGCAAGCGCCCTTCGAGGGCTTTCGAGTGTGGTGGTATCTTTACCAGTACCAGCGCTGTCGGGCTCAGATCACGTGACCGCATTTTAGGGGGGCTATCCACATGTTATGATTTGTGCGAATTGCTGATACACGCAATGCAGTACTGATTAATAGGTTAGGGAATACAGACACTATACTAAATATGATTTATATATTTGCAGTGTCGCACAAGAAGCTTTTACTCATATGCGGCTGTATGTAGAAAGACTTGAGGTGTTGCTGGTTAGGTTTATTATTTTAGCGCGCGACACATTTTTTAGACAAATCATTATCAATCAACACGGGAGGATTGCAGCTCTAGCTCTGCTTTCAAGACTGAAAATTCATCTATGAAAATCTACTATCTTGTATTTTAAACGCGAGCTAGACGGGTGCAACTATTGTCAGGGAACACCAGATTAACGCGTTCTAGACGGGTCAGCTATTGTCAGGGGACGCCAGATTAGGAAGGATTAGAGAGGGGCTGGATAGCGGTGAGGTTGATTGACAGCGGTCCCAGCAGACGGGATGGCTTCTTTTCTGGCTGCCTGCTCCATTGTCCAACAGACAACAATAGACGCGAGCAAGGGACGCCAAGGGGTAGCCAGCGTACAATACGCGTCCGGGAACGGGGGATTAAGAGATAAGTAGGCGTCCCGAACCCGGACGAACGCGAGTGATAATAAAGTTGCCTTCCCTTAGATGTTTGAATAACAAAATATGAGTTGTATGCAACCCTGCACATCAACAGGAATCAACTTTAAAGGGACTTGGTAACATTGTTCAGATGAGAGATAGTGGTGCTAAGGTAGTGACTTCAATGCTAGATGTACAATTAAAGATAATCTGAAAGATTTGAGTGAAACCGGACCATTATTCATGGTACAAATTGAGAAAAACTGATCTGATCGATTCCTTAATTCTCCCAACTATATTATTACAATTTGATTACATTTTAGATGAATGGAAATCGTCACAAAGCAATAAAATGGCTCTACATTCCATTCCAGACATTTAAGTGTTGACAGATTTTGTATAGCCGGTTTTATGTCTTTTTTTCATGGAAAAACGGTTGGGAAAATTCAAAAATGGTTAGGAGAATTTACTGTTAATCACTGTTACAGGGTGTCATACATCGACTCCTTCAAAGAAAACCATAGATATCTTTGTGGTTTGAGAATTTGTTCAGTATTTTTTGCATGTCAGAGAGTTAGTACAGTAGAAGGAATATAGTAAGAAACATTTTATACAAAAATTAAGCAATTTTTTCATTAACCTTCAACAATGTTACCAAGTCACTTTATGGTTTGATTCCAGAATGAAATATATATTTACCTTGAAAGATTTTTTTCTCCTTGCTATCCAATCCAGCAGACATCGAGAGATCAAAGTGGAAAGCATCCAAGACAGCAACAATCAATCTGTGATGGATTCAAAGCACAACATTTTTGTTATTGACAATACATGTACATCACAAATATCTCCCAATCAAGTGTAATACACAATGTATTCTTATACTTTCTTTGTAGAAGTGCTGTAGTCGAGTGATTTAATGACTTGACTGTAAATGCAAAGGTTGTAAGTTCTTTTGGTGCTAACCCTTTTAATTCTATTTTTTGTATATTCCTTTGCAATAATCTTCTTTTCTTCTAAATTCTTTTTCCATTCATAAATGCAACTGACTCATATATTTTTGTAAATTTCTATATATTTCTATAGAAGTATGTATGTGAATTTTATCTGTTTGAATGATATTTTAATGGAATTATGAAATGAAAAAATGAGAAGAAAAAAATTAGTATGTACATGCCTGTACAAGAAGACTGGTTTAAATGCTCCCCCAGAGGAAGCTGTGTAATGTGTACTTGGAATGCATATGGAATCTAATGACACGTACATGTACAATGACAATCACAGACAAAGCAAGGAAGTATTTGCCCATTCTATATTTTTAATGATTATTTTGTTTCATTATAAAAAAGAAATCTCACCTGACAGCTATCTTCTGGAAATCAATACTCCTCATGAGTAATCTTAAATACTGCGTTAGCAGACTTAGATACTGTGGCCATGGTAACGCAGAAGCCATGCCACCCACGGCTGCGATCGCCTCCACTACAAGGTTCATATTCTTAGCGACCTCGGGGTCAAAGATCATGGAGGTCGCAGCGGGAAGGAGAAAGTGCTGGACGACCTTTGGTGAGAGCTTCCCCTCTTGGCAGTATTTGGAGAGGCGACGAAGGGCCCTCATTCTTCGATGATGCTAATGATTCGTAAAATAAAAGAGATTCATGGGATGGTGATGTGACTTGAATATAAGTTCTTATTACACAATCCAGGGGTGATAGTGAGCACTAAAAAAAAAATAGTTTTTTTTTTTTTTTTTCTCAACCACCCCCCTCCCCTTGCATCTAACTAACTAAATGGCATCTAACTTTTGAGTGAGAAAATTGGGGGGAAATGGAAAAATAGAGGAGAATCGGGGAGGGGGGGGGGAATTAATTTCTATTTCTCTCTCTATCTCTATCTCTCTCTATCTCTCTCTCTTTCCCTATCTTACCTGTATATGTCTGATGTTCTCAAAGAAGTCTACTTCCACATCCTGATCCAGAAGCACCGACATGGTTTCAAAGTGTGGGTGAGTGGGGAAGGCCTTCACAAGCTCAGAAAGGACGACCAAACTTTCATGACGAGCGACCTAATATCCAGGAGAGAAAGTTCAAAAGATTTATAAAACGCAACCTCTCTTTCAGGAAGGTATTTTCATAACAGGCAACATATCAAACTAATATCCAGGAAAGAAAAATGTTCCATAAGCTTACACAGCAGGCAACTACCATGCAAAAATAGAATTATAAATGTATTACAAAATAATGAAAGAGATGATTGGTACTACTAAATCGAGAGAAAAAAAAAGGAAAAAAACAGACGTACTCAAGCTTTTCATCTTGCCCTCATCGGAGTAAATCATAAGAATGCACAGCGGAAACAAAACTATGGGCTTGATAGATTATGTATGTGTTCAATTAGTAAAATGTTCTGTGTATTATAATCTTTACTTTTTGTACAGGGCCTCTGAGGAAAAACAGCTTTAACACAGAGAGAGCTATCCCGCTAAACTGGGGTTTCCCACTTCAAACAATTAATACAAAACAGGGTCTCCTTTTAACGCCCTATGGGTTGAGTTATTTCCACTGTAACATAGCCTGCATTTATGGAACAAGGGAGGGACATGATAGCACACAAGGTGGGTATTCTGCCCGAGCTAGATTAAAACCCAGTACTTTTTTTTGAAAGGCAGATGTTTTACCAACTGAGCCAACTCATCTCCTCTGGTTATGGTTCCATTATACAATCAACAAAATAGGAATAGAAAGAGATATGTCTGCATATTAAAGTGACTCGGTAACGGTGTTGAAGGTTGATGAAAAAATTGCGTAATTTTTGTATGAATTGTTACTTATTATATTCCTTCTACTATACCGTACTAACCCTCTAACATGCAAAAAATCCTGAAAAATTTCTCAAACCACAAAGATATTTATGGTTTTCTGTAAAGGCATCACTCTGCGACACCCTCTAACAGTAAATTCTCCAACCATTTTTGAATTTTCCCAACCGTTTTTGTACGAAAATAAGACATAAGAAAGGCTTTTAAAAAACTTAAATGTCTGGAATGGTATATAGAGCCAATTCATTGCTTTGTGATGATTTACATTCACCCAGGGATGCCAACCTTTCAGAGCACAAATCAGTAACCATAAGGCTCAAAATCAGTAATTTGGGGAATAAATCAGTAATTTCCTATGCGGCGCCATGAATCTTAAAAGAATGGCAAGCGGACGCATGCGCGCATGATTATCTGAAATTTGTTGTGATTTTACTCCCACAAAGTTGCTAAATATTGATTTTCAGTTCATCACAACACATAAGTTTTCAATGAAAAATTGGCTTCTATTAAGAGAATACTTGATAATTTTCCATCTTTCTCATGCAGCGAGTGCTGGATGGCGACCATACTGTACAGCACTTGCTACGATAGATCCCTATGCGCAAAAAAAATAAATAAATAAATAAATAAATAAATAAATAAATAAATAAAAAAAAAAAAAAAAAAAACGTAATTTTTAGACAACATTCCGTACTGCCGTAATGGTCGTTAATTTCCGTACCAATTACGGGAAATCCGTACTAGTTGGCATCTCTGTTCACCTAATGTAATTAAATCGTAATAATATACATGTAGTTAGGAGAATTAAGGAATCAATCAGATAAGTTTTTCCCAATATTTATCAATAATAATAGTCCGTTTTCACTTAAACTTTCAGAATATCTTAACTCGTACATCTAGCATAGAAGTCACTACCTTAGCACCATTTTCTCTCATCTGAACAATGTTACCAAGTCCCTTCAAAGAGAAAGTCAAAAGTGAAAGACTACAATTCATCTCATCTTACCTCAGTCCTAGCTCTAAGCCCATCTCTCAATGCAGGTATGAATGTATGCTCTATGATCGTCACGAAGGCAGAGTCGTCTTTCAGGAGCTTCTTGATGACTCCACAGATCATGTGAGTAGCGTTATCTCTCAATGCCATGTCATCCATCTTAAAAACAAACAATATAGGTTGTCATGACAACTCAAGGAAAAAATACTTTAAAAATTTCAAGGGGCTACTTTTCAAGCTTGCTTGCAGGAAAATAACCTCTTTAATTTGTTTTGCATTGAACTCTATGCACATTTATGGGGGCTCTTTTATGGCTTTCGGGGACTCTTTTGGCCATTTCGGGGGCTCCTTCGCCCCGAGCCCCCGTGTATTTTTTCCCTGTGACAACTGCCATGAAAATGAAGGATCTAACGGCCCATCTCTGATCTTCATTGCTGGCATCAAATATTATCCAATCACGCCTTTACATACCTTGTTTATAGGATTTGATACATAAACAATGTGATATTTTATTACTGGAATTAGTTCCTGAAGAGCATGGTTCATATGGCTAAAAATTGCTTAGTCCTACATTGACATTTGTATTTTTGTATGCCTTGTAAATTCAAGCTATTCTACATGTATAAATACAGAAAGACATAGAGAAAGGTTAGATAAATGAAGCTTGGATTCTAACTACATTGCACTGACATGAAACAGTCGAACATCCTTTTTATAAGTTTCAATCTCAAAATTGTAAAGGTATTCAAATAGGGTTGATTGCACAGTTTTTCATCAAGGTTTAAATGTTTTTCTATCAGATTGAAATACATTGCAGTTTTAAAATAGCTGACAAGGCTGCTCTCTCCTCAACTGCTTCCAAACTTTCGTTGACAATCAGCCGTAAGCGAAAGACTTTATGCATGGCTTATTGTCAACGAAACGGAGTTAAGTCTGTTGTCAACTCTGCTTATGGCTACGGCAGGCACCCAGTGAAAACGAATTTGTTTGATAAAATTATGGAAATGCAAGCACTACTTTAAACAAACAGAACTTTGTCATTCCTTGCCCATTTTTCCTGATTGAGGTGTCATATGAAAGGGCAGAACCTCAACTTTCTAGAAATGTGAATTACTCCTTGAAATTCAGATACCGTCCACCAAATGAATTTTTGGTTTCCTCTCTTCAAATTCATTTTAATTACTCATGCATGAAATATGCATCATTATGAGTTGCATCAAATGAAAGAGGAGGATCTAAGCTTTCCAAATATGTTTCATTTAGTAATTATAAATGTGATTAAGTTACGATAAAACATCAATAATTCTCGGTTTCGTTTCGCACTGTATATTTTAACTCCTAACACTGACTCGAAGATGTCATCTCAAAGCGCTTTGTATTGCTATTCAAATTTAAATATTATGAAGTTTTAAAAGGACTGTACATTGACGTTTACCTTGAGAATGAAATAGAAGCAGTTATGAATGAGTGGAGTAAAGAATCGCACGTCCAACTTAGTTTGAATGCTTTCAGACGTAACGTGCATCAAGTGCATCCAATCGAACTACATTCCCCTACCATGAAACACTAGAACATCCTTTTTGAAGTTTCAATCTCACAAATTGTAAAGGTATTCATATACTTTTAGGGTTGAATAAACAGTTCTTACATCAAGGTTTAAATGTTCTACAACCAGGTTGAAATAGTTTTGAAAGAACTGTGCAGTGACTGTTAACACATCATACCTTAAGAATGAAATAGAAGCAGTTATGAATGAGTGGAGTAAAGAATCGCACGTCCAACTTCTGGCCATCATCTTCTAGCATCTGATTGGCCAGTTTGAATGCCTTCAGACGTAACGTGTAATCAGGAGCGTCCAATCGCTTCCTGTCCCAAGCGTTCAACCGTGACACGGTACGAGCTATCTCGTCGAGGGCGGGGTTTTTGGTTGCCATGGCAGAGAAGATCTGGACCAGGACCAGACGAGGGTTGCGGGATGTAGTCCGGTAGAGAAGTCTGGATACTGGGCTAAAAAATAAAACATCAATCGTGTTAACCCCTAAACTGCTGAGTTTCCCCCTTCCTATAGCCTAACACAGGGACCACCCGGTTCCTGTAGCATATGGGTTAACAGTAAGGTAGCTTAGCAAAACGTAGTAGCATGAAAAGACTCGTCCAGAACGCAAAATGCATAGTTACTGAAAATCATAGTTTTATCACACAAAGGTAGAGCCACATCATTAGGACATGGAGCTGGTAAAGACATGTACTATCCGGATTAGGCTTAATGTTACCTATCAAACTTTCAATGAGATATGTAATAACAGAACTTTAAATCAACATACATCACTAACTATTATGTCCTTGCTTTGAAAGTTCATTTATGAAAATGTGTTTAAGAAGTTCATGGTATAGGAGTAAAAGGACAACTTACTTGAGAAAGCAGCTCGTATCGTCTATCAACTTCATCAGGTTTTTGATGGTGCTTAGGATCTCAACCTCTGTGTTCTGAAAAAAAGAGAGGAAAATTAATTTCAACTGGGATGTCGAGGTGTTGTGGTCCAGTGGGGTAAGTCTCAGGACTGTGAACTACAAGGTACGGGGTTCGACACCCTGCCACATCCTTTGGCTAGACAATCTACAATCTACATTTGCCACAATTCCCCCCAGGTGAGGTAAATTGGTACTTGGTAGGATTTTTCCAAGAAATGCACTGTGAGCTGACAACGGCTGCTAGAGCTAAAGCTAGGGTACCAATTTCCAAGGCTCTTTGGAAGTGCATAGGGATGTTATATCGTAATGTGTTATGCACTATGCAAGAACGGATGATTATTAAACAACACCAAGGCAAGTCCACAGGGGGTTTTAACATGTAAAAGCAACAGGCTGCGTGAGAATCAGGTGCCAGTTTGAAATTATAAACAACAGGTGCAAAATCAGTGACAGGTTGAAATTAAGTTTCCATCAGAATATTTTCTGACATATTTAGTCATACTAGATCTTGATAAATTTGCTTGATAATGCTCAAAAGTATATACATGTGAGAACCCTACGACTCCCTTACTGTACCGAGGGGGGGCCTGGGAGGCCCCCCCCCCCTCGACATTTTCGGAAATTGCGCCGCAACCGCTTGGAATTTTGAATTGTCGTTTCATGACTTTTTTCCCTCACGTCTTACGCACATTTTGATACCATTTTCATAAAAATCGGATATACTTGTAAGGCGTTACATAACATTTAGTATGCGCATGTCATCAAAAAAAAAAAAAAAAAAATTGAAAATCCATCAAAATTTGCATAAATTATCATTATTAATTACATTAAAATAACTTTTTTGTGTTAGAAAAGAAGTTTCATAGGAATAATGAGTTTCAGCATTCAAAAAGTGGAGTTTGACACGTTTCTGTAAAATGCATAAAATTAGCGCATTTTGCATAATTAATTAGGCTAACGACAAAAATTTGCATATTCGGAAAAAACTAATTATACCATCTTGTTCCTTACGAAAATATCTACAAACATGCTAATTTTCGTGTTCATCGGAAAATCGGCGGCCGAGATCATAGGGGGGGGCCTATCAGGCCCCTCCCCCCCCCCCCCCCCCCCCCCCCCTCAGTCAGTGGGTGCTCAAAATAGCCCAGTACAGTAAGGGTTAACCCTATTCTGACTGGGGGGGGTCATTTCATATGAATATTTGTTATTACAATTTTGTTGACTTTGCTTTTTTTAAAGATTGAACTTAATTTTTAAACAAAATATTAATAAATATGTAAAAATAGGCATCTGAAGAAAAAGAAAGTTATGCAGCTGTACTCTTTATTCGCATGTCAATATCTGTGCAAAATTTGGACCTGAACCCCTCCCCCCCCCCCCCCCCCCCCCCTCTCCCTCCCTTCTCTCTTTTCCCTCCTCCCTCCCCTCCCCCTTCTTCCCTCCCCATTCCTCCCTCCTCCCGGTCAAAACTTGCTCTTAAAAAGCCCTGTCAGAATAGGGTTAAAGCTTAGAACACATCATTTCAAACTCCTTCCAAGATTCAAATTTACATGTTTGAATATTTATATGTGCATCACCCTGAAGGCTGCTACTTTCTTGCACTAGATTTAGCAAGATAAGTTCTCGAATATGAATCTTTATTTCCAATGTCCGATAGTTATTAAAGATAAAGTTGAGTTCTGGTCATTCGATTGCATTATGAAAAAAACGTTGTGGAATGGATCAGAAAAGGTTGATCATCTAGCATGTAAGTATTGGTGTGTACTGCAAGGTTCTGGAGTCATCAAAATCATAACAAATTTGGCCCAGTCTTGGTAAAGTAACAAGCACTGTATACAGAAAGATGTATATGGAACTACACAAATGGTGTCAGGGCTACTAACCTTTCTATGCTCATTACTCAGCCAGTATACATTTTCTACCTAAATCCTTTGGAAAATGACATTTATTTGTAATCTTGAACATTCAGTGTAAGTTTCATTTGATTCTGTGAGAATTTATTTTCTTATTTTTACCAGAACTAAATTTATCTTTAAATTATATATAATTCTAACCTCTGAGATTCTCGACGATTTTTGAAGGTAAGGAAGAAGCAATCCAACGAGAGATGAACACAGATCGGAGGCTTCTACAAACCCACTCATCCTGCAAAATTAAAAATTCAATAGTAAAAAAATAATTCATGTTTGCAAGTACATGAAAGTCAAATCGAAATTGGATAATAAACAAGACTTGTGAAGTCTTCAAGACATGAATTATTTGTTTCATGAATAATTTAGTTGTTAACTACGTAATTGTTCAATTGAATGTTTTCTTTTTTTCTCTCTCTAATTTATCATACTGGCAATTCACTATTTGTTGTATCTTGCTTTTCTGTGCTTTTTGTTTATGTAAAGTCACATGGATTGGAAAATGGAGACCTCCAGGTTTTAGTGATTTAGTTAATCTTTTTCATTTCCAGACATCCATGTATTGTGACTCACTTGTATTGTATTCACATTGTATTCACCATTTCTTGATTTTGTCTTTGCAAAATAATAATAATAATATTAATAATAAAGTCTGACAAGCAGACTAACTTACTTATAGAGGATGCCCAACTCTTTGACAGGCAATGTAGGAGTACCGCTAGTCTTTGATCCAGGCTTGTGTTGTACTTTGATTGCACCGTTGAGATGTGTGAGAATGGCAGGAATGTGAGGTAGAAGCATGGAGGCACCGACGCTCAGCTCACCTATCAAAACAAAAATATATAAATTGATACTTTTTATTTAAAGGCATCGTTTAATTAAACAATGTTAATTCTGAGATGCACGGCCCTACATGTACGTGTTATCAGTGTCTGTGATATGGTGTTATATTGAAGCTCTAAAAAATTGCACTTCAAAATGATCAAGAAGTGCCTGAAAAAAGTAAAAATCTTTGAGTGACCCTTTTTACCATACTCGTTTTCCCCAATAGACTGTAGTGTTCTGAAAACTGTTAGGAAAATGCAAAATTTGACTTCGATTTCCAATCATAAATATCTTGATAATCTAATCAGACAAGCGATCGGCTTGTAAAAGTCATGGGGTTCCTGACTGACCTAAAGGTTTATATTTATCATTGCAGCATGAGCTAAATCCAGGATTTTGTTTCAGAATCTGAGACAAAGTTACCCGATCCCTTTAAAGGCCCAAGATATTTTTTCAACTTCTGAGATGAAAAAAACACCTCCCCCTTCTAAAATAATCATTCACTTTTGTTTTTGCCTCAACTATTTAAAATTAAGGCACTCAGCGTAAATATTCAAAACTGAAACTTAAGCTCACGGACGCCAGCTATTCTCCACTCCTGACAACGGATAGTCAACCTGTTCGAAACGTCAAGCCACTCCCGCCACTCATCCTCTCCAAGCGCTATAGTTCTCCTTAGAACTATAAGCTAAGAAAGATAACCGACAGTCTTTTTCAAGACTATACCAAACAGTCCTTTTCAGGACTACAAACCCTCAAGAAAGATTACTGAGAGTCCACTCCCCAATCCTCCCTCTCTCTCACATGGTGCACCCGCAACCCTAATGTATGAATGATACATGCTGTTAAAACTAATACTAAAAGATTGTAAATGTAAATATGTTGATGTATATGGAATAAATTAACATCAAATCAAATCAAATGACTCCATAAGGCATTGGTATGGGAATAAATCACCTGTAGGCTCAGATTCCACTTTTCTCAACGGAACACTGCTTTCTTCCTCCTCCTCCTTCAACGTCAGGAGGTTGTCTATGATGTCCATCACCATGGTTACCACTGATTGACAGACCTTAGGAGCAGAGAGGAGGCCGATAGTCTGATGCAGTAAGGTCATACCGAGGTCATCGGGTTGGGGCTTTATCAGCAGGTGGTGATATCTGCACACAAACCAATCAAATAACATAATAATAATAATAATAATAATAATAATAGGCATTTCTATAGCGCTGTCTATCTAGAAATTCTATTCCGAGGTGCATTCACTATTACCCCGGCTTTAGCCTATCTGCCATTACAGTGCTCCAGCATTTCAAGGAATCAATTCCTGCCAGGTGCCCATAACATAACATCTACAATCTGCATATTAGAGGTGCTGTAGTCGTGTGGTTAAAGCACTCAACTTTAAATGCAAAGGTTGTAGGTTCAATCACAGACACGGCCTTAATGACCTTTGGCAAGGCATTAATCTACTTTTGCTACTAAACACCAAGGAGAGAAACGGGGACCTGGTAGGACGACAAAAGGCTTTGTGTTAATAATTGCCATATGCCGTCATGGTGACCATTTGGTAGGAATACGCCCCAGGGAGTGGAGAAGGTGCACATTGTGTGTGAATGAATATGGTGACCAGGGAATAATATCTGTACAGTGCTGAGAGATGGTATTTTGTATTAAGTGCTACATAAATCCTGATTATTATTATTATTATTATTTATTACAATATGTAGTACTTAAGATTTGTCATAACTCTCAATCTTCCTCCCTCCCTCTCTGCCTGTCTACCTTTCACTATGTCTGTCTGTCCCCTTCTCTCTGTCTCTCTCTCTCTCTCTCTCTCTCTCTCTCTCTCTCTCCCCTCTCTTTATCTCTCTCTCTCTCTCTCCTTGTACTTACCTAGTTTGTTGACTCCATGTATGAGCCAGCCTGAGTAATGGCGATGGTGCTCCCAAACTCTGTGATGTTAGCTCATTCAGCTGAGGAAACACAGCTCCTTCAAACACCATCTGAATCTCACTCTCTGAGAATGGATACTCATTAAACCGGCCAAAGAAGTCGATCAGCCGCTGGATACACACCTGACGTAGATTCTTCACTTGGTTTCTGCAAAACGGTTGAAGCTAAAAGAACAAAGAATTTAAATCCTTATTTCAAAGAAAATGAGGGGAAGACCTTGTACAGGCTTTCTAGATACAGGCTTTCTAGATGATTTAACCGCAGAATGTGGAGCAACAGGATATGAAATGCTAAAACGGACGGCTCAAGACCGAGGTACTTAGAGAGACACTAGATGTAGAATTCTGATTGGGTCACTGAACCTGTCATAAACTGACAGATCACTATTGATGATGATTTCAAATTTCATTACGTTTGTCAGATCACTCAAAGCAAAAATGTATCAGGATTATTTCGCAGAAATTCAAGTTGAGTATATTTCCCATATTCTGGAATTTTAGACAACTTTGAAAAATAACACTTTTGGAAAGGAAAATTCTAAGTCTTCTCCAGTGGCAAGAATAGCCTGCCATAGTTAGGTCCAACTTAAAGTCGATCTTAGCCTTTGTGAAACACCCCTCAGATCTGTTATAGGAAACATAGAGGAGTTGATGTCCTACCAGCATGGATTAATGCGAGATTTGAACATGTATGCGGGATCTACCTTCTTCTACCTTACGTTTGTTAAACATTTCACTTAAGGAGAAAAAAATCTTCCCAGCAGCTTGATATCCATAGTGTCTTATTATTTATCATCTTAAAACAAAATGTTAAAAAAGGTTTTGAGGGCCTGCCAAAACTGTACATGTACTTACTTCATCTCTCCTAGATAACAACTGGTTGTAGCTCGCTACTGCACATGTGATCAACCGAAACAGTAGAGGGCGGTATGAGTCCATCAGATGACCTAACTTACTGAAGATTACTCCAACGGTGTCCAGGGTACTGAAGAAAAAAAAAAAAATTGAGTCCGCTTTACGACAATGTACTCTCTTAGGTATTTGAATAGTAGTCATGGATATTACCTTGGCATTAGTTCACCCATAAACATACGTTCCACATTATACACTCTGATGTGAATATTAGAGACAAATAAAGCAAAATATACAAAAAATATTTCAGCAAATAAATATACTGCCATAAATTCCCTTTAAATACGGAAGCTGCTAAAGATTAATCAATAAAAGTTCAAACACACATGCAGCAAAATCTTGTTGAAGAAAAATCTGAGCTACTCAAATTATGGACTACATTCCCACTTTTCTGTTTTCTATTTGTCACTAAGAAAGGACAAAAATATGTACTTTATAGGAGATACATGTGAACTTCATTTTGATAGTGTCTAAGGGGTAATCTCATGGTTTTCTCTTCATTCTTATGGTTTGGAATAAAACAAATTCTGACTACAGTGAAATGAATACTGTAGAAGGACTAAAATCTTATGTTTTAAAGGTATAGACCAGTTTTTGAAACGCGCCCTCCCCCCCCCCCCCCCCCCCCTCAAAAATGTAATGGAAGCTCTTATTACCAATCATGTGAAAGAATATGTTTTGACTAATACGTGATGATACAAATTTTGCCGGAAAACCGCCTAATAATTGATATATTTGGTAAATTATCATATCGATCTGGCCTGGATAGATATCGCGTAGTCCCATATGCATCTTTCTGTGTACAGTGCTAGTAACTTTACCAAGACTGGGCCAAATTTCTTATAATTTTGATGATTCCAGAACACCAATACTTTATATATGCTTATATGATCAACCTTTTCTGATCGATTCCACAACGTTTCTTTCACAATGCAATCGCATGACCAGAGCTGGTCTATACCTTTAATGGACTCCCTAGAATACTGTCAATATTTAATTTAGGATGTAAACAAACCTGTGTTGCTTTCTAAGGGGAACCATTGCACCAAGATCTTGAGATAGCCATTCAGATCGCATGGCTTCCAGGTCATCTACAATATATCAAGACGAAGAGAGATAGCATAGTAACAAAATTGTAAGATATTACCAAGATCATAAACATGGTATCAAGATCATAGAAAGCATCAGCAAATAAAAATGTGTCAAATATTACTACTCATCATACCTAAAACATTAATATAACAGCCTTCCTCTATAACAAATCATCCTGAATGATCACCATGACACCAACAAAACATCATCATTATCATAATTCCCACCACAGGCATCATCATCACCATCATCACCGACATCGTTGTCATCATTGTCATTATCATCATCATCATCATCATCATCATCATCATCAAAGTCACCATCATTATCATCATCGTCATCATCATCATCATCATCATCACCATCATCACCACCATTATTATCATCATCATCATCAAAATCACAATGCACATCACCATTATCATCAATATTATTACAATAAATTTTAAAATCATCATCATCACCGAAAACATCATTGTGATCATCATCATCATTATCATCATCATCATCATCTTCGTCATCATATCACCACCACCATCATCACCATTATCATCATCATCATCATCACCACCACCACCATCATCATCATCATCATCACCATCATCATCGTGTTCAACATCATCATCATCATCATCATCGTCTTCAACATTCTCATCATCATCCTCATCATCATCATCATCATCACTATTATCATCGCTATGATAAGTGACATTTCCCTCTACCTTTGATAAGGTGTTTACAAGGTTCCAACACCAGGTCCATGAAGACTTTCATTTCCTCTGTGTTGGATCCAGCAATGAATCGAAGAATGACTGATCTTCTGGTTGCTATCCCTCCCTTGCCCTGGGTTCCAGGACTTGTCTTACTCAACATCTTCCCGTACAGGATCCTGAACATGGGTCAAAATATCAAGACAGGATTGAGAGATATTTGCATCAAGAATAGATTAACTAGAATAATTAACCCGGAATTGACAGAAAATGCCCTTCGCTATGACATCACAATGCCCTTTCCTATGACATCAAAATGACATTTGTCATGCAATCACAATACCCTTCTTTATGACATCACAATACCCTTCCTTATGACATCATGATACCCTTCCTTATGACATCACAATGCCCTTCCTTATGACATCACAATACCCTTTCTTATGACATCACGATACCCTTCCTTATGACATCACAATACCCTTCCTTATGACATCACAATACCCTACCCTATGACATCACAATACCCGACGTATGACATCACAATGCCCTTCCTTATGACATCACAATGCCCTTCCTTATGACATCACGATACCCTTCCTTATGACATCACAATGCCCTTATGACATCACAATACTATTCCCTATGACATCACGATACCCTTCCTTATGACATCACGATACTCTTCCCTATGACATCACAATGTCCTTCCCTATGACATCACAATGAAATACGTACCTGAATAGGATAGGTAGTAGTCCTTCTCTGTGAAGAGCATCAATAACTCCAGTGGTCTCATCAATACCAAAGTGAACCAAGGCATCTCTGAAAAGTTTGTCATCCATCAACTCATCCAGTTGATCTCTGTATGGCATCAGATATTTGTAGTTGTACGTATACAGACAAGAGAGGGCAGCCCTCTGGATGTCTGCATTTCTACTTGACAACAACTGGGAAAGATTAAAATAAACATTGTTCAAAGTTCCTAGTTTGTTTCTTCCAAACTTCCTTAAATTTAAGTATATCCAAAGTATGAACTGGATATCTGTGTTACACTAATACAAAGAAAACAAATATCAATGTAATACTTTGTAAATAACAGTAAATTATGATACCGGTAATCAATGTACCAGTAGATCTATAGCTTTTTATCTGATGTGCGAGAATTTTTCTGACAAATACTGAAAATAATTGTGCTTTAACCCTTACTGAACTGGGGGCAGGGCCTGGGAGGCCCCCCCCCCCCTCGACATTTTCGGAGATTGCGCCGCAACCGCTTGGAATTTTGAATTGTCGTTTCATGACTTTTTTCCTCAAGTCTTACGCACATTTTGATACCATTTTCGTCAAAATCGGATACACCTATAAGGCGTTACATAACAATTAGTATGCGCATGTCATAAAAATTTAAAAAAAAAAAAAAAATTGCATCAAAATTTGCATAAATTATCATTATTAATTACATCAAAATAACTTTTTTGTGTTAGAAAAGAAGTTTCATATGAATAATGAGTTTCAACATTCAAAAAGTGGAGTTTGACACGTTTTCTGTAAAATGCATAAAATTTGCGCATTTTGCATAATTAATTAGGCTAACGACAAAAATTTGCATATTCGGAAAAAAATAATTATACCATCTTGTTCCTTACGTAAATATCTACAAACATGCACTTTTTCTTGTCATCGGACAATCGACAGCCGAGACCATAGGGGGGTGGCCTCCCAGGCCCTCCCCCCCCCCCCTCCCCCCCCCCCCCCCCCAGTCAGTGGGTGCTCAAAATAGCCCAGTACAGTAGGGTTAAACTGTGTCTTCAGAACTATTATTTTGTCAATTGAATTGTATAAATATAACTGAATGTGAGCTTCCAAAACACATAGTCTAACGCAACTTGAAAGACATGTTATACTTACATCCATGTAGAGGGCTTTGAGCTGTGGTTCAAGATAGAGTGATTTAGGATCCTTATACCTGCTGAATAGATTCAGATGAGCTAAGACAGACCTAAAAAGATAAATAATACTTCCATGGTAAAAAAAACAAGAATCTACATTGTCAGTTGTTAGAGTCTTTCACAGGTTACAGATCACATTGTATATTAAAGACCATCAATACTAGTTAATAGGACTGGCTTTTTTTCTTCTTTGTTAATAACATACATAAAATGAGATGTGAAGGGTACTTGAGCATTTGTCTACATCAATAACCCACTTCATGTAATGGGTAAAATTAAACTGATTAAATCTTTGCGCAGCACAAAACTTACGACCATTCGGTAATAGTCGTTATTTTCCCACTTAAAGAAATTTTCAAGCCCCCCTTTTTTTAGGGAAGTTCTAAATTAGTATTATCTTTCAAATGCTGTTGGAATTTAACCTTTTCATTTGTTTGGCCTGCAAATGGGACATAGTACCTTTAAATTAGTGGGGTACTAGCTAGATTTTGAAAAGCTCCGGGAGAAATTCTTTTTACAGAAATGGGGGGGGGGGGAGGGGAGGGATCTCTTACTTGCTGACTGGACGTTTCTTCTTTCCTTTCTGATCTTCATTCTCATCCTCCTCCTCGCCTTCTGATTGGCTATTGATTTGACCTTTGACCTGTCTGAGATCCTGAGTGGGAGCATTGTTCACATCAGTCACATGGTACTCATTCCTGTCATCAGAAAAAGAGAAGAAAAAATGTTTATCTCTCATCTGAGTTATCTTTTAAAAAAGGGAATCAAAACAATCATGTTTAACAACATTTTAACCCTTACAGTGCTAAGTTTACAGACATGTATCACAAATATCGTCCCTATTTTCTTGAAGTGACGGTAGTGAGGAAAATCGTAACGCAAAGTGTATGCGATTTTCATTCACTACCGTCACTTCGTGAAAATAGGGACGATATGTTGACTATTAGTGGCACAATAGAAAAAGTTTTTTCATGTCAGAAGTTCAAAAACAACAAAAATGTTTATTTCACCTCATATATGTTTTGAGACAAGTTTAATTTTAGAGAAGGTAAATTTTACCCCTTACCAAGTTCACAAACCTGTCTATTAAGGCTAGCTAAGGGAAACACGAAAAATGACCACCATAGACAGGTGGGCTTTCTTGAACATTAATTTCCTTTTTTTTTCTATAGTAACATTCGTTAAGAAAAAACTCCCTTCTCTCTTTCCCATAGTGTTAGGAACATCCAATTGTGACAAGTTATATATCATTTTAAAGCTGAAATCTCCAATTTTAGAATCACTAAAAACACTAAAAAGGAATTTCTGTTGACTTTTTGATTTTTTAGATTTTTTTTTTAGGTGATGGGTCATCAAAAATTTACTTGATAAATCGAAGTAAGAGTGGTGACAGCTCTCTAGATCGTCCTTCAGCCTTCCCAACAAATCCTTCCATCGTCTTCCAGAGCAACCTCCGGAAGTTAATATGGTCTGGTCGATCGGATCTCTGAGTATCATCGGCGTAGCAACGATGGAAGAGTTCCTCCATGTTGGATGGTTCAGACGACTCTGGGCTCTTGAGGGCGGTATGCAGAGTTTGGTGGAACGACGTTGATCGATGGTAGAAGAGGTTGTCTTCGTTCAGCTTGGCAGCAGTGTGTAACGCTTCAGTGAACACACCCCAGAACATAGTCTTGTCCATGCCGTAAGCATGTGACCTGCAAATTATCAGAATTTACACAGATCGTGATCGCATCAAAAGGTAGGAATCAATTGAGGAATAATTTTAACATAATATTACATTGAGCATTTTTGACATGAAAATATTTTGTAAAAAATACTTTAAAAGGCATAAAATGTTGATTCAAAGGCACCTGTGTGTGTTGGCTCAGTCAGTAGAGCATCCGCCTCACAACCAGGAGGTCGTGGGTTCGAACCCTGGCCGCGTCATACAAAAAGACGGTTAAAAGACAGGAGTTGCTGCTACCTTGTTTGGCATTCAACAATAAGGGATAGAGCTACGTCGATCTGGCGCTGCTCAGTGGCTGCCGGGATCACGATTAATTGGGCAAAAAGAATTTCCATTTAACTTAATAAATTTGGAGTGGTCTTTAAAAAATTATAATTATTCATATTTTCTATTAGCAAGGAGAATTGCATATTCTTGATGTGGAACTTATAAAATATAGTTTTTGCTTTTAATATATTTTATTTTAAGGCGACAAAGGCTCCCCATAATGTTTAAGTCCAACTTAGAGTTAAGTTTGACTTAGAATCTTTGTGAAACACCCCCCCCCCCCCCAGGTTGTGGAACAGTCTTCCTCAGAATCTTTGTTCTTGTAATCTGTTATCCACTATCAAAACCAAACTAAAGACATGCTTACACCTATACTAGTCACTATACATCTTTCCTTATCATTCCGAGTAGTTTTCAGCAGCACCTTTGATTATTAGCAACAGTATATTGGCGCTCTACAAATTCCCGGATTGAATTGGATAGGAGTTTTAAAGCACGTCTGCACTAGTTTGGCCAGGGGGATTAGACCTCCCTGCAAGGTCACTAACAGGTGGTTATCTCATCAAATCAGCTCTCAATTAACATAAGAAAAAGGGGATCATGGGAGACCAACAGGCACCGATTAGGCATTGTTTGCTACATGTATATAGAGGGCGCCAGTAGCTATAAGTAGTGCAGTGGGGCTTTAAGGGATCTGAGATTTTGATTAAACCATCTGTTTAGAGCGAGAAGTGTAAAACGATAGGAGTTAACGCCCTTCTTGCTCCAAAAGGACCCAAAACACAGAATTTCAAAGGAACAAGAAGTAGAGATGGAGCAATCTTCTCACTTGATACTGTCTGCCACTGGATCCCATAGGAGCTGGAAGTTAATGTACAGCTGCCCTAGGAGGAACCTCAAGGGAACCTGGTGAAGAAATATGAACAAATGTAGACAAAACATGAAAAATATTAAACAAATCAAGTTACGAGAATGTCTTTATACTAATGATAGAATAATGATGAAGAATTGAATTGTAAATCAGATGCATCATCATCATTTATTAAGGTCAGCACTTTCCCTCTTACGACAGGTCATGATGACACTCCCTCCCTCTTTTTCTTGTCTTGAGCATCCTCATTTAGACCAACCTTACTGATTTCTCTCTTTACCAAATCTTTCCTTGAAATCTTCTTTTCCCTCTTATAATGCTGTCCGCTTCCAGATCCCATGCTCTTTTCACAGGTTCATCATCTTCCCTTCTCAACACATAACCCATCCATCTCAATCCACTTCTCTTTATTACTTCCACCACAGTTTATTCCAGACCCAATATTTCCATGAGCTCACTTGTGTTCTTGTGTTCAAGGTACCATTGCTAACTTAACTGTTTTTGCAAATTTCAACTGCTTGGAAAGAGACATAACTACAAAAGAAATACATTATGTTTCTTAACTTACGTCTATCGTATGTTACTCTGCAAACCATATTTAGCTTCAGTAAATATGATCATATTATCATGATCTCTAATATTAAACCAGCTATCATAATTTGAAAAAGACATGAATAAAGAGTTGCATGATATTATGTTGTTATCATAGTTGAGTATAGAAAACAGGAAATTAATATAAAAATCAAGATATTGAACAAGGAATAGATGTGCATTTCTTTACACATAAAATATAACTTTATTTGTGTGCATTTAACAGCCCAAAAATAAACATAAAGTGGATATATTTATGACTTAATGATGTTAATCTGCAACCAACCCCCATACATTGAAAATTTCTTGCATGAAACGCTGCAACAAATGTTGTTGTAAATAGAATACAAACCTTTTCAAAGCCTTCTGGTATGCTGTGCTTCACCGTGGCATATTCCAGATAACCCAAACACTTGAGCTTCTCTCGGTATGTCTCTATGGTTACCGGAACTTCTTCAGCTTCTAAGCAAAGTCTGAACACTGATACTTGCTGCAATGCCTGAAATCAGAGACCATAACGTCATTAAAGTTGATACTCTAAGCAAATAAATGTCCCTTAATTTGTTACCTACGGCAAGTATATGTTATTTTTAAGTTTTTCAATTACTTAGTATATCACAAAAAAATTCTGTCTACTCGAAATCCTCAATTGAAATGTCTAAAATATCCGCCTCTCTTTGCATAGAAAATCAGTCACGACGCTGGTCTACTATTTATGACCTCACGTCCGGGAGAGAGTATAGTCACGTACCCGGATGTTCCATAGCAAACATGTGCAGAGTGATACGATTTTCTGCATATTTTTGTTTCAAAGGCTGAAAAGTCTAATAAATCATAATTCTATGTACAATTCTTTACCTTCTCCTAGTACTTCATAGTATTAATATCAATTCCCCTTTTAAAAATTATGACATATACATGCCAACGATGTGCTATTAGTCGATATTTTCACCATGTAATTTTTGTTTTGGTGTTGAAATCGGCCCAGGCACGGAGTGAACAGTAGCTGTCTACCCATGCACAGTTCATTACCATACACTACAGCGATCTCCCGATGGTTTCTTCTTCCTTTTTCCCATGTCTTTCGCCTTCCTTGGCCCTGAAGATCCTTCATCTACCAATTCTGACACCGGTAGTCAGGAGCAAGTCTTTGTTAGTTGTTTTTCTTAGCTGGCAACGTCGCTTTCATTCTCTTGCAATTGCCGATAAACATATAACTAGCGCACGTACGTTCCATCACAAGCAAGCAGCGCCTAGAGCAGCGGCTTGGTCTGGCCCGATTCTGCTCGCTCCACGCACGTTCATGCAAGAGCCGCATCACTCGCCAAAATATTATAGAGGAAGCGCGCTTGCATGATCTCGTTCAAGTTTGATATTTTACAACATAAAATGTTGAACTGGTACTGTATCCTTTTTTTGAGGCAGTCACACACATATATGATAAGTACTATCATAGTTCTAGACCTTATTCGTTTTACAAAACTGCTCATGTACATCTGATGACAATATAATGCATCCGCCTATTCATAAGTGCACGATTTAACTTTAATTCCTAAGCAGTAAACTCGTCTTAAATCTCTACCAAATAGGTGAATATGAGGATATAAAAAGAAATCAGCGACTGGAAAATGTTGCTTCGTTATTCTTCATTCAAATGAAAACAGAAAATCCATCAAATGTACTCCTTAACAACAACAAATCTAAGCTCTGACAGGATAGCATTTACGTAGGGATATCACTGCCATTCACTCTCACTGAGCCCATGACTCCCGTTCGTGACGTCACGGATAGAGGCCCGACTCTACGTGCACTTCCGGGTTTCAGAATTAGATATTTTGGTAGAGTTTACTCGAATAAATTCATTATTCTAAACTTGTTTTGTCGGGTGGACACCATTTGGTGTTATTATGGGGGTTAAAAGCTTTCTATTTATGTAATTATCTCAGTATTTGGGATTGTCTTAGAGTATCAACTTTAATCAATGGTATTTTAGAAAAGAAAAAGAAGTATAGGGACAATGTGATTGCAAAAGGAAAGTGATTGATGACGATATGAGCAAAATAATCTATTTAACAATTAATCATTATTGAAAGTCCTTCGTAAAATTAGAATATTAACTTGAAATAAACATTTATGAAGAGGCTGCACTGTGGATATGGACAATTTGGCAGGATATCATTTTTGGAATACTTTTTACATTTCGCAAATCACTTTTGGATTTTTTTTTTAAATGGAACATTTTCCAAGATATCTCATTTGAAATTCTTTTACAATACTACTTACCGAGCCACCTACAGAGGGCAGTGTGACAGGAAACTTGTCCAATATTCTGAGAGTAAGCCGGCGAACCTGTCAGTATGAAATCAAAGGTTGTATCAGTAACTTGTATCCCATGGGAGTGTCATGGTCGAGTGGTTTAAGGCGCCTGACTGGAGATACAAAGGTTAAGGGTTTGAATCCCGACACGGCACTAATATCCCTTGGCAAGATATTAACCTGCACTTGCTACTCTCCACCCAGGTGTTAAATGGGTACCCGGCAGGATGCGACCGTCATTGTTGGTCAAACAGTTTTTGAGTATCAAGTAACGCCTGGCTGGAATGCTCCCCAGGAGTGGAGGTTGTGCACACAGTGTGTGCCGGCAAGCACTGAATCCAATGACCGGGGTAATAGTATAATTGTAAAGCGCTTTATAAACATGTGGGCTTTCCAGGCAAGACTTAAAGGTAAAGACCAGTAATGGTCATGCGATTGCATTGTGAAAGAAACGTTGTGGAATCGATCAGAAAAGGTTGATCATCTAGCATCTAGCATCTGCAAGGTTCTGGAATCATCAAAATGATAAGAAATTTGGCCCATTCTTCGTAAAGTTACAAGCACTATACACAGAAAGATGTATATGGGACTACCCTATATCTCTCACACGACCATGAGAGAAACCAATTTACCAAATATATGAATTAGTAGGCAGTTTCCCGGCAAATTTGTTATCATCATGTATTAGTCAAAACATATTCTTTCACATGATTGGTAATGAGAGCTTCCATTTCATTTTTTGAAATTGGGGCGTTTCCAATACTGGTCTTTACCTTTAACTCCACCCAACACATAAACCACATTTTTCTCAGAATGGCCAAAATGGAGTTACGTCTTTGTGTCAATGACCCCTCAGAAATGTTACCTGACTATACGGTGATGACAGGTTGTGTTGTAGTACAGCATACAGCGATGTTAGTATGTCTGGTGTCAGGATCTCCTGGTTAGTCTTTGTGCATAGACTCAGATAACAATCCGCTGCTAGAAGGATGGAAGGTGATGAAGGATGATGCCTAGAAGAAGAGTTTAAGATTGGATAGCAAGTTGAATTATCACCAAATTAATGTTTTCCGGACCACAGTAATCATTAGATACAGTCAAACCCGTCTATAGCGCCTGCCCAAGGGAAACCCCCAAAATGGTCTTTGTAGACAGGTTCCTTTAGTACATGTTTCAATGAGAAACCATTTTGAAGGGAAACAAAAAATGTGGTCTTTGTAGACAGGTTCCTTTAGTACATGTTTCAATGAGAAACCATTTTGAAGGGAAACAAAAAATGTGGTCTTTGTAGACAGGTGATCTTTGTAGACATGTGGTCAGTAAAGGTGGTTTGACTGTATCACCAAACTATCACGAGTGTAACCCGATTACAAAGATCTCCATTATCACCATCATTATCAACATATCCTTCTTTATCATCAGCATTATAAAGTCACCATCATCATCATCCTCTTCCTTACCATCAGCACCATCATCTTAATCATCGTCTTCATCATCATCATCATCTTCATCATCATCATCATCTTCATCATCATCATCATCTTCATCATCATCATCATCATCATCATCATCTTCATCATCATCATCATCTTCATCATCATCTTCATCATCATCATCATCATCATCATCATCATCTTCATCATCATCATCACCATCACCACCACCCTCTTCTTCCTTAACATCACCATCATCAATATCATCATCATCATCATCACCATCATCATCATCTTCATCATCATCATCATCATCATCAGCACCATCATCTTCCTCATCGTCTTCATCATCATCATCATCATCACCATCACCATGATCATCATCATCATCTTCCTCATCACCATCACCATCATCATCATCATCACCATCATCACCATCACCACCACCCTCTTCTTCCTTAACATCACCATCATCAATATCATCTCTACTATCACAATCAACATCATCATTGCATACTACTTAACATGTATATGTTCATGTACATCTATGGAACTTCTTTAAAGATTTATCAACCTGAGCAATGAACTATTAAATACCTCATGAGTGATATGATGTGATCTAGGCCTAGCACTGAGCTTGGAGAATCTGGTCTGGATAGGAGAAGAAGGCTCTGAATGGCTTGAGATAGGATGTACAACTTGGCTTCTATAAGACAAAAGAGAATGAAAACCTTATTTTACAGTAACATCTTTTTCATTCATTCATTCATTCATTGTAAAATGAACATTGTATTTGTGCGAAACCTACAAAGTCACAAGTACTGGCCTTATACCCTCAGCATTGGGTCTGCAAAGGGTAAATATCTGTCAGGTTCAACAAACTTTTAAAGTGGGTCAATGTTTATGAAGTGTCTCCAAAAAGTGTGAACACATACCACACAAAATTATACTAAATGATTCGGGATAGACGCTCTTTCGTAAAATGTATAATGATTTACTGCTCATAGATGATTTTTAAAATAATTAGCAATTTTCTAGGTGTAAACTTTTTTGTGACTCACACGGTATGTTTGCAATTATAAACCAAATCACAAACATCTTTCAAACTAAGAGTACATTAGATGGTATCTTACCTTTCTCATCAGGTATTTGTTTCAGAGCTGTCTCAAGGAGATATGAAACGGTTTCCTGGAGTTTCTTACAGCATTCTGATTTATCGACTGGTCTGTAAAAGAATAGATGTACAATTTGCTTGTAAACCCCAGAAATATACCGGTACATGTATAAGCTGTAACATCACCAAAAATAGCGCGATTCCTAGATTTGTCTTTTTGTTGTTTTTATACAATCAATTCATTTGAGCAATCATTTATCATGTTTCTTAATTTAAAAAAAAAAATGTGCAGGCGTCTCAACTTTCCAGCTCCCTTTCTCTTTAATCTCATTGACTTTACTATCTCAATTAATATGCCTCAGTTTCCTTCAATCATCGTTTTCATAATATCATCAATATTGCCGTTTCTTTATCTCTCATTTCTGTCTCCGTCTCTCTCTCTCTCTCTCTGTTTTTCTCATTCATATTATTTAATGACTGTAGGCCCATTTACATATCCCCGATGCCATTTTAAAAAATCATAGATTTTTGGACTACGATTTACAATACTGGAAAAAAACATAAAAACTATTGATTTTGTCGATTTTGGGAAGCGAGGAGAGCCATGTGATCAATATCGGTATCTTACCGAAGTGTGCCTCAACACAGCAAAAATCTGTCAGGTGTTTAAAAAAACCACACTCCAGACCCATTTCACAAAGCCTTTCTTCAATCACAAATGACAAAAATCAGTGACAAATCTGTTGATAACCAATCAGAAGCAAGGATTTCAGTAGCTTATAACAAAAAAGTGTCATTTGTCACTGATGACAAGTTTTGTAAAACGCCCCCCTGAGATGAAATTTTTATTTCAATTTTTGTGTCGAGCTTGTGAAACGGCAAGAACGTGAACAAATCAAGGATCTTTGGTTGCAGTGTAAATGAAGCTACAGTTGTTGAGATTTCAGTTTGCATACTCAATGCGAATAAGCCCTTGGGCTGCCATGTGGATTTGTTTACATAATTAAAATACCATTTCAATTTCGAAGTCTCGTGCCTTCTCAGTTGATGGTTCTCTTCAGTGGAAAAGCCTACCCCACTCAGTGCAAAACGCTCAGACCAAGAATACTTTTTGTTCTCTCTATTTTAAGCAGCGATGTTAAAGATAGATTTGCCTTTCTTTCTTTATTTCTTTCATGAATATTTACATAAATTTCTCAATATAATAATATGTTAAAATCTGAACAGATCATTGATAATAATCAGAGTATATTTTAATGGATTTGAAATTGCTCATTGGAATTTATCATTCTTACTACGGCTATGTTCATTATTCACTCTTATTCTTTACTTATTTTCTGTTATATGTTACTATATATTGATGTTTTCGATGATGTTTACATGTACATTGTTTATATTGTTCAAGTAGTTTGTATCTTCATATATGTTGCATTTGTTTATAGGGGTCCCTGAAAAACAGTACTGTGATTACTGACGGGGCTACCCTGTTTAAATAAAACTGAATAAATAAATAATAAATATTAGCATCTTACCTGATATGTGGGATGCAGGCTAAGGCAGCCCAGTGAAGAGAGTCCTTCTGATCATCATCACATTGCAGGTAGGATGATAGGTATCCAGGTACACTCAATACATCAGCTGCCTTCCCTTGTTTCCTCTTCACCTTACTACATCCAAGAGAATTAACATCATGATAATAATAATAATTAATAACAAAAATAACCACAACAACAGCAATAATAATGATAACAATAATACTTATAATAATAATAATTATAAAAATATTTTTATACTTCCTCTAAAAAGAATAGACCCTCCGGACCCTGATTTTTAGAAAATTTTTAATTTTAGTCATTTTATATATCGGAACCGATGGCCCTACATCCCATCGACGTTGTTACCGCTTCAGCCATTGCAAAGTGCTCATATGTATAGTGATTACAACTTTCAAAAATTCATAACTTTTGTATATTAAGTCAGATTAAATAGAAACTTTCATCAGTTTGCTTCTCTTATTTTTCTGCTTTCGTTTAGAGTAGTTATCTACATGTATTTGGGTTGGATTTCCCTTTAAAGGGATCCAGGTAACTTTGTCTTAGATCCTTTAAAAAAATCCTTGATTTAGCTCATGCTGCAATGATAATTATAAACCTTTAGGTCAGTCAGGAACCCCATGACTTTAACAAGCCGATCAACTGTCTGATTATCAAGATATTTTTGATTAAAAATTGAAATCAAATTTTGCGTTTGCCAAACTGTTTTCATAACACTACAGTTTATTGGGGAAAACGAGTATGGTAAAACCGGTCACTCAGTCTTTTTTCCTTTTTTGAGGCACTTCTTGAAGCGCAATTTTGTTAGGGCTTCAATATAACACCATATCACAGACACTGATAACACATAGGGCCGTGCATCTCAGATTTAACATTGTTAGACGATCCCTTTCAATATTTGTACCTGATGTGTATTTGTCGACTGAAGTCCACGGTGTAAGGTTTGTAGTTAACAATGTCTTCTCCCACATCAATGGAGGATCGTTTGGTAGAAATGAGATCAGCTAATGTTAGAAACATTGTCTCCATGGTAATGGGATCACTGGCAGCCATCTTGGAATGACAGTATTCACACAATGCTGGCAAAACATCCTGTTATTTTAAAAATAAATGTCAATATTCATTAACATGATACAATTTATACATTCTGGCTTCTAAGATACATGGACATGAAATTGCAACACTCTTGCTTCCAAGGTATTTTGGGCTTGTATATTTCCACCAAATGATAATCTGATGGTAAATATAAACATTCATACACTGCATAACATTTCTATTTTTAGGTACCATAAGCTCTCTAGAAGGAAGACAAAAAGAAATCTTTTACATAAAAAATGATAATCTTTATCAGTATCAGAACGAAGAAAGAAGTTGAAGTGTTAACCATCATAACCAAAATACAGTGAAACCCGTCTATAAAAACCACCCAAGGGAGGCAAGAAAAGTGGTCTTTGTACACAGGGGCCCGTTCCTAGAAACCAACGATAAGACAGTCATCATCAACCTTGCAGTTAACCCTTGGACCTAGTTCTGTTACAAAATATGGCGATCGAGCTTTTTCAGTAAATGCCCCTTGCCTTTGGAATAATTTACCAGCGCATATTCACAATACTCATTCTCTTGACCAGTTTAAGTCCTTGCTGAAAACGCACCTCATTAATTCATGAATGCTATTCTGCAGTTGCGAGTCGGTCAAAGGAGGTACATACACTTTTTATTCTTTGTTTGTTTGATCTTTTGTTTGATCTTATGTTTGATCTCATTTTTATTTTTGTCATTATATATGCATGATTCATTGAATAAAGAACAGATTTATATTTGTTGTGTTTATTATAAGTTTTAGTTGATAATTTTAAGTCAGACAATGGTGCGCTTAGAAACCCCTGTATTCAGCGCCTAATAAATGTTATGTATTATTATTATTATTATTATTATCCGCCAACCACAGAGATGTCTGTGATCTTCCTAAACCGTTTCAAGAAGAGCTTACTAGCGAGACATTGCATGTTACCGATACTATCGGAGAGGATGAGATACTACACAGTGTTTGTCAAGGTTACCCATATATTTTGAAAATGAAATTTCAATGAAACTGTAAATATTTCAATAAATTCGAAAACAAAACGATTGGCAATAACTTCAATGTTTAATATATTTTATATGGTTAACAAAACATTCAGAAAATGCAAATAATTTAATACACATTTACATGATACACCTGTGAAAATTTGGTAAATTGAATGAGTCGACATGTTAACATGACCTGAAGATGAAGTCAGGAGGAAATTTAGGTTGTAATGAGTCCCTCAATGCAAATGGTACCTCTTCATCCAATTTGTTGCACCTTGTTATGTTGGTTAATTGTCTATAATGTAATCAAGTCACTCCGAATAATATCGAGACAAGAAAAAAGACACTACTAATCACTCCTAGAGCTGCTTTGTCCGTTTCTGGTTGGGAGGCTGATTCAACATGATGAGTGTCTGTCTGTTTGTTGAATTTGTTATATGTAATGTCAATAAATTTTGTAGGTGTATTTATAGGTGCATTAATTGGTTTACTTTCTCATAAATATTTTTTGTCATTTGCTTATCTATTTTGTTATTTATTGTTGTTTTAATGTTTTTTGTATATTCAAATTTGTTATGATTGTACAAAACTGTAAAGCGCATAGAGAATTCACAATTTATTATGCGCTTTATAAATATACTCTATTATTATTATTATTATGGCTGTAATTCTTTTTGCTTATCGCCACAACCTTCGGCGGCAAAGAATTTTCAGGGACAGGACCAATCCCCTAGACGTGTACAACGACGCAGAGATCATAGTGAGATACCGTCTTCCACGAGCCCTAATCCTTCATCTTTGTGAACTCTTGGATGAGGATCTGAAACGCCTAACTCGTCGCACCCAGGCTCTACCTGTCTCCATCCAGATAACTATGTCACTTCGCTTCTTTGCCACCGGAAACTTCCATACAGTAACCGGCGATCTACAAAAAGTAAGTAAATCATCAGCGAGTAAGATTGTCAGAGACGTTTCTCAAGTCAATCAATATATATATTTCCCTAACAACAGAGATGGTATTATACACATTAAACGTTCCTTCAGGGATATCTGCGGAATTCCTAACGTGGTGGGGGCGATAGACTGTACCCACATTCGAATCAAGGCACCGTCGGTTGATGAGCACTTGTTTGTCAATAGAAAGAACTTCCACTCAGTGAATGTTCAATGCATCTGCGATGCTAACTTGAGGTTCCTGGATGTATGTGCCCGCTACCCCGCTTCTTCCCACGACTCGTATATCTGGCAGAACTCTGGGGCAAGTACATTGTTCGAGGAAGGCTTCAATGGCCGTCTACTTGGTGACAGTGGCTACCCCTTGCGCCCCCACCTTCTTACCCCTGTCCTCAACCCTACATCGCGCTCCGAGGAGAGATACAACATCCACCATAGAAGGGGGCGTTGTGTTATTGACAGGTCATTTGGCGTCCTCGAGGCGCGTTTTCGGTGTATAGACAATTCGGGTGGAGGACTGCAATTTTCCCCAGACAGGGTATGCAGAATATTTGTGGCGATAGCGGTATTGCACAACATCTGTATCATGAACAATCTTCCCAATGCAGGGCCATCGACGATGAACAAGAAGATGATGGCGAACTCGCGCAGGTCGATGCACTCGCCGATGGAAACGGGAGGCAAATCCGCTCCGATCTAATCAGGCAGCTATATGATGATTAGTGAGTGTGTTCCATCATGCATTAGTACTAGTCATAATGCAAACTATATCATTGATTGACGAATAAAGAATTGGATTCTCACAGCTTAAAATGACATAAGCTTATTACCTTTGTTGTTGTCAGCACCTAGCTGGACAAATTTCTATAATGATTGATTATTATTAATCTTGTCCTTATTTTGATATTTCTTTGTTCATGAATTAGTAGTTATGTATAATTTTGTTGTATTAATTTGTAAGCGCATTGTTATTTTCTTCGAAGATGAAATGCGCTATAGAAACCTAGGTTATTATTATTATTATTATATTGGCATATGGCAATGCTATGAGCAAAGGATAGTTGAAGAAAGAGTTAACATATAATAAAGCAACATCAGCAGTGAATGAGGTATGAAAATAAAAGGTACATGTAATGAATAACGGGGGGAGGGGAGAATTCCGAAAGTCGAGAGGAGCAAACAATAAATATTGTTTCATTTCGCTTGCCATGGATTAAGTAAAATTGACGTTGTACGCGCTCTCCGTTGGTTACGAAAAGATATTGACAGTGTTGAAGGCGTCATAACTCCTTAGTCAGGATGTTGTCCTTGATGTTAGCAAAGAGGGCTTCGTGAAACATGTAGCAGACAAGTAGCTCACTAACACTGATTTAGTCAAGGAGTTAGACTTATGACGGTTTCTAGGAATGGGCCCCTGGTGCTTCTAGTACATGTTTAAATGAGAAACCATTTTTAAGGGAAATGAAAATCGTGGTCTTTATAGAAAGGTGGTCTTTGTAGACAGGTGGTCACTAAAGCAGGTTTGATTGTAATTTCTACTTTGCATTACTAGAATACTGTACCTCTTCAAAGCTACTGATGTCAAAGACAGAACGGCTGAAGTCGAAGACTAGCTGACTGCTGTAGCTGCTGTGATATACCTACAGAAACAAATAACAATATCTTTTTTTTAAGCATCACATTATTGATCAAAATTGCACAACAAAGGAGACATAAAAACCAAGGGCAAAACCAAATTACTCTTAGATGCAGGGCATAAGAATGATGTCTTGAACAAAAATACAGCATAAAGAACATATTGTTAAAGTACAATATATGTGGAAACAAACAAAGGAATAGATTTTAGAATAGAAATAAGTGGTAATATAATTGTTATAAAAGACCGTCACCCTCGACTTCATTGAGCTCGTGTCCAGGGGGGCGTTTCACAAAGCCTTTTTTCAATGACAAATAACAAAATCAGTGACAATTCTGCTGATAACCAATCAGAAGCAAGGATTTCAGTAGCTTATAACACAAATTGTCATTTGTCACTGATGACAAGCTTTGTGAAACGCCCCCCTGAACTGTTCCATTTCCCAACATCATCAACAATCTCATGGGGTTTGTCACACCCACCCCACCCCCCTTCCCCCCACCCAATCTTGAACCTTGAACCTTGAAGAATTACTCTCCCAAAAGCGTGAACGCTGTCCTGGACATCCTTGGGTATCTAACTCAGAGATGTCAACCTTTTTTTTTTGTGTGAAAAAAATCGTATTTTAAGAAGTGATATCGTATTATCGTATTTCACTCTTATTATAGTACTAAATACGATTTAATCATACTGGTTGACATCTCTGCTAACTGAATGGTTCTTACCGAGTTGATGAGAGCTGTCATATCATCCTGATGTATGTTCCCTCTGGTTGCTTGTAGTAGACTTGAGACCAGACTCAGCACTGTTCCCCCATAGACCTCGGGTAGAGATTGTTTGGTCACAGCTTCTACCACTCTCTAGTAGGAGACAGAATAAATAATAAATAGTGCGTCCCAGAAAAAAACGAAACCGAGAATTATCGATGTTTTATCATAACTTAGTCACATTTATAATTGATAAATGACACATATTTGGAAAGCTTAGATCCTCCTTTTTCATTTGATGCAACTCGTATGATGCATATTTCTCGCATGAGTTACTAAAATCAATTTGCAGAGAGGAAACCAAAAAGTCATTTTGCGGACGGTATCTGAATTTCAAAGAGAAAATAACATTTCTAGAAAGTTGAGTTTCTGCCCTTTCATATGACACCTCAATCAGGAAACATGAGCAAGGAATGACAAATTTCTGTTTGTTTAACGTAGTGCTTGCGTTTCCATAATTTTATCAAACGAATTCGTTTTCACTGGCTGCCCGCCGTATCAACAAGCAGAATTGACAATAGACTTAACTCTGTTTCGTTGAAAATCAGCCATGCATCAATTTTTTCGTTTACTGTATAGTAATATTGGTGGTTATTTTACCAGACTGCTAGGAAATCATAAAATGCTTGTTAGTAAGCAACCAGGGAACCGACGGCTTTAGGTCCTCTCCGAGAGACCTGGTAATGAGGGTTAATGCCTTACCAAAGGGCACTAGCTCATCGCCTTGGTTTTGAACCAGAGTTGCCGGATTACGAGACCACTGCTCTACCAACTGAACTATCGCGCCTCCTATGAGATTTGCAAGGAACCAAATCCACATGAAATCAAAAGCTCAATGTGTACTTGTGCAAAAAATAATTAAAAATGAAATAACATAAAATCATATGCATTATTCTGCACCATCTCGCCATTTCCACTCCTTCTCTATTCTGTTCTGCAAAACGCATAGAGACATGTTTGCAATTATGCCTATGTGTTGTGCGACATACAAATACTTGTTATTATTATTATCATTACCATACACAAAAGAACAGGATTAATAAAGATAGAACATTCAAATATGAAAGAGAAAAATTAGTTAAATGCCAAATCAAACAGATTCATTTTTAGATCATTTTTTAACACTACAACAGGGACCCGTTTCACAAAGCCTTTTTTCGATGACAAATGACAAAAATCAATGACAAATCTGCTGATGACCAATCAGAAGCAAGGATTTCACTAGCTTATTTTCATTTGTCAATGATGACAAGTTTTGTGAAACGCCCCCCTGATCTGCATTACAAATCTCTGGAGGGAGAGCATTCCACAGTGAAGGCCCTGCATAAGCAAAGGCTCTCTCCCAACTTCGTATTGAGCTTAGGAAGAACTAGAAATCCAGAACTTAAAGGGATAGTTGAGTTCTGCTTTCAGACAGCAATTGCCTTCAAAGTGCATGGTTATTGCTCTTATTCTTATCTATGACATTTCTAGTGCTCTTTTAGAACCTAAAATTGCTATGAAGGTATTTTTAGACCCCAAAATGTGTGAAATTTAGCCAATACGATCATACCAATTCAGCTCCACTTTCAAAAAACACGGTGACCGTTAATTAATGATTTAATTAAAAATAACAATAAATGGGCCGGCTGGTTGTGCGTAATATAAGCATCACGAAAATGCCAACAAAAAAGCCAACATCAGCATTGGCTGAAATACGACGTAAAAGGCGTTATTTCGTTTTTTCAACAGTTTTTTTCAAATTTTTCAAAATATCTTATATTTGCGGTGGTACACTAGTATTAGAAATCGTTATATTTCAGCCGTCTCTAAACCAATTTTGACCAAACAAAGATGATTTTGTCATTTAAATATTATGTTCTTTCAAATTTGACACTCAGAATTTCATTATCTCACAAACAAATTATTTTGTGTAGCGCCCTCTGCAACAGAAATCAACTATCCCTTTAAGGATAAATACCCATTTAACTCTTGGGTGGAGAGTGGCAAGTGTAGATTAACGACTAGTGCAAGAGGAGTTCAACAGAACAAGAATGCAATCCAAAACCCAACTTATTGCAATATGGGCTTTAAATATTGCCATCACTTTAATAAAATCATTGTAAGAACACCACCAAGTACTACATTATGCAAAGGGAGGCAACTGAAAACCATGTTAACGGTCATGGGACCTCTTGCAACTCAGACTAACGAGAAAGTTTATAATCACAATGTGATATCATTCTAAAATGAATGGAATGATCTGTTGTCATCACTGTTGCATACTTTTTTACCCTTTACACACTACTGTAAACGCTGTTATTCTAGCGTGATTAATTTTCGTGCTGAGCGACCCCAAAACATAATCGCTGGTTCTTTTATTCGTGATGCACGCAATTCAGCCCGTTCAAAACATGCATAGAATTCAACTTGCCTATCTTAGCGCGAAATCGGATATAATTAATGTACCGCAAATATTTCTACTTTTTACAGTATAATATGACTATTCCATTTGACTCATTTTTCTCCATTCTCTATGATTAAAGATAAAGACCAGTTATGGTCATGCGATTGCATTGTGAAAGAAACGTTGTGGAATTGATCAGAAAGGTTGATCATCTAGCATATAAGTATTGGTGTGTACCGCAAGGTTCTGGAATGATCAAAATGATAAGAAATTTGGCCCAGTCTTGGTAAAGTTACAAGCACTGTACACAGAAAGATGTATATGGGACTACGCGACACGTGTGCAATATCTATCAGGTCCTAATAGATATAATAATTTACCAAATATATCAATTAGTAGGCGGTTTCCTGGCAAAATTTGTATCATTACGTATTAGTCAAAACATATTCTTTCACATGATTGGTATTAAGAGCTTCCATTTCATTTGTTGAGAGGGGGGCGTTTCCAAAACTGGTCTTTACCTTTAAGAGCATAAACATCTAGATGGATTGTTTAATAATTCATGGTAGTGTGCTAACATACATACCTGGCCCAGCTGTCTTGGATTAGCAATCAAGCTTCCGTTGCCAAATTTAGCCATCTGATCTATGATCTGAACTAAGCTGTTCAACTGAGAAGTGCAACCAATCTTGCCTTCAAGAAATGATGCCTCATTCTGCAACAAAAAAAATATATATATATCATGTTTGTTTGAAGTTTTAATGACTACAGCTACCTCTAGTGCTAGAATATCTCATTTATTTCTATTTCTGTTTAACTGAGGTAAAAAACTGGGCAGTTTTCTTTTAACCGAAAAATCAATGTGATTCTTGCACCACATGAATCTTTATTCATGTGGGACTGGGGTTACAAATAGAGCAAACCTACGAAGAAAATGTGCTAAAATTACACATTTTGTTCAAATGAGCAAAATTATACACCTGTAGTATTGTGACAATATTTTTTTTTCAACTTCAAATCATTGATGATTGGGATTGAATATATCAAAAAGTAGTTTTTTACCTTTAAAATCTTTATTTTCACAATGTTTTAAAGCTGGAAACAGAAATTAGTCATAGTCTGGCAATCGCATTGGCAATGCTGTAAAGGAGGACTTCCATGTTTTTGTTCCAGTGGCGGATCCAGGGGGGGGCCGAAACGGCCGCGGCCCCCCCTATTGGCGGCGCAAAAAAAGAAAAAAAAAGAAAGGAGAAGAGAAGAAAAAAAAGGAGAAGAGAAAAGAAAGGAGAAGAGAAAAGAAAAGAGAAGAGAAAAGAAAGAAGAGAGAGAGAGAGAGAGAAAAAAAAAGATACCCCCCCCCCCCCCCCCCCCCCCACCTCACTCCCACTCCGGGGTCGGAGGGACCGATTTTGTGTTCCCCAAATTTCTGATAAAGGGTTACTTTTCACGCAACAAAGTCCGGCCCGTAATACACACAAATCCGGCCCGCACTGACTTTACACACCGAAGATAAAGGGGTGCTTTCAAACTAAGAGAGGGAACATACATGCGCGTACCCTAGATAACACTGAGTGGGTGGGGGGGGGGGGGTGGGAAGGGGAAGAGAAAAGTCGGGTGAGAAAGGGGGAAAGACAAGGAAATGGCGCTAAGTGACAGTAACGACGAATAAGGGAAAAACTGTAATCGGGAGATTTGGGGTCATTCCAGAAGGCTTGGGACACGTTATTGAATAGAGGGGGCCGGACCGGCCGCATAAAATCTTGGGCCACAGATTCAAAAAACGTTACAAACAGCCCCTGCTTTTTGAAAAAAATTGAAAAGGGCACAATATTTTGGATGTCTTTCAAATAGAAGCTATATACTAGACAGTCAAATTTTAAATTAATGGTAGGGCCGCTTCACAACTCTTGTTTTGCCCTTCATTTGGATTCAGCTCATACCAACTCGCTTGTGCTTATATTTGAACTCATGTTGGTAGTGATAATGGACAGCGGCGGCGATCCTGGGCCCGATAGAGGGACACGTCCCCCCGGAAATTTAGATATATAGCTAGAAAGAAATATACATGTAGCGGAAAGAACGTACATATTGGACTAAAGGATTTTCTAGAATGCATAATTTCAGCATTCTACATTGCAAAATCTCGCTTGGTCGCTACGCCCCGGCCCTCGCCCGATGACACAAAACTAAGATATGACGCTCCCGGTCGCGATTATTTCATGGTTGGTGTATAAATAGATCTTTTTTTCCCCTTTCATTTCTACTGACCTAATTGTATGCTATCACAATCATGATTGTTTCATTTTCCCTTTAAAGCATGCGTAGCTAGGGGCGGTAGGGGCAGTAAGAGGAAATAGCACGAAAAAAGGAGCAGACAAAAAAACATTTTTGACAAGTCTAAAACGGTACAACAAATCATCTTCTTTCTCTAATAATTTAATGAAACGTTAAGCTTCTGCGCTTTGCGCTAGAGGGGGAAACTGAATTCAGAGAAGGATTAAGAGTCTGGAATGGAACAACGAATTATCTTCTTTCTCTAATAATTTCATTAAACTATGAAAGGTCAAAGCTTCCGCGCCTCGCGCGGAAGGGGGTAAATGAATTCAAACAAGGATTAAGAATCGAGAATGGGACAACGAATCATCTTCTTTCTCTCATAATTTAATGAAGCGTCAGAAGCTTACGCGCTACGCGCGGGAGGAGGAAAACTGAATTCAGACAATGATTTACAGTCGAGAATGGAACAACGAATCATCTTCTTTCTCTAATAATTCAATGAAACGTCAAAGCTTCCGCGCTTCGCGCGGAGGGGGGAAACTGAATTCAGACAATGATTAACAACCGAGAAAGGTACAACGAATCGTCTTCTTTCTCTAATAATTTAATGAAACGTCAAAGCTTCCGCGCTTCGCGCGGGAGAGGGGGGGGGAACTCAATTCAGACAAGGATTAAAAGTCGAGAACGGTACTCTTTCTTTGATGATTTAATGAAACGTTCGCGCGGAAGGGGGTATAGAAACTGAATTCAGACAATGATTAAGAACCGAGAACGGTCCAACGAATCGTCTTCTTTCTCTAATAATTTAATAAAACGTTAAGCTTCTGCGCTTTGCGCTGAAGGGGGTAATCTGAATTCAGAGAAGGATTGAGGGTCGAGAATGGAACAACGAATTATCTTCTTTCTCTAATAATTTCATTAAACTATGAAAGGGGAAAACTGAATTCAGATAAGGAATAAGAGTCGAGAATGGTACTCTTTCTTTGATGATTTAATGAAACGTTCGCGCGGAAGGGGGTATAGAAACTGAATTCAGACAATGATTAAGAACCGAGAACGGTCCAACGAATCGTCTTCTTTCTCTAATAATTTAATAAAACGTTAAGCTTCTGCGCTTTGCGCTGAAGGGGGTAATCTGAATTCAGAGAAGGATTGAGGGTCGAGAATGGAACAACGAATTATCTTCTTTCTCTAATAATTTCATTAAACTATGAAAGGGGAAAACTGAATTCAGATAAGGAATAAGAGTCGAGAATGGTACAACGAATCATCTTCTTTCTCTAATAATTCAATGAAACGTCAAAGCTTCCGCGCTTTGCGCGGAGGGGGGAAACTGAATTCAGACAATGATTAAGAACCGAGAACGGAACAACGAATCGTCTGCTTTCTCTAATAATTTAATGAAACGTCAAAGCTTCTGCACTTCGCGCGAGAGAGGGGGTGGGGGGGAAGCTCAATTCAGACAAGCATTAAGAGTCGAGAACGGTACTCTTTCTCTAATGATTTAATGAAACGTCAAAGCTTCCGCGCTTTGCGCGGGAGAGGGTATGGAAACTGAATTCAGACAATGATTAAGTATCGAAAACGGTACAACGAATCGTCTTCTTTCTCTAATGATTTAATGAAACGTTAAGCTTCTGCGCTTTGCGCTGGAGGGGGGAATCTGAATTCAGAGAAGGATTGAGGGTTGAGAATGGAACAACGAATTATCTTCTTTCTCTATTAATTTCATTAAACTATGAAAGGTCAATGGAAACTGAATTCAGACAATGATTAAGAATCGAGAACGGTACAACGAATCGTCTTCTTTCTCTAATAATTTAATGAAACGTTAAGCTTCTGCGCTTTGCGCTGGAGAGGGGAATCTGAATTCAGAGAAGGATGAGGGTCGAGAATGGAAAAACGAATTATCTTCTTTCTCTAATAATCTCATTGAACTATGAAAGGTCAATGCTTCAGCGCTTCGCGCGGGAGGGAGGAAAACTGAATTCAGACAATGATTAAGAATCGAGAACGGTACAACGAATCGTCTTCTTTCTCTAATAATTTAATGAAACGTCAAAGCTTCCGCGCTTCGCGCGGGAGAGGGAATGGGGGGACTCAATTCAGACAAGTATTAAGAGTCGAGAACGGTACTCTTTCTCTAATGATTTAATGAAACGTCAAAGCTTCCGCGCTTCGCGCGGGAGACGGTATGGAAACTGAATTCAAACAATGATTAAGAATCTAGACGGTACAACGAATCGTCTTCTTTCTCTAATAATTTAATGAAACGTTAAGCTTCTGCGCTTTGCGCTGGAGGGGGGAATCTGAATTTAGAGAAGGATTGAGGGTCGAGAATGGAACAACGAATTATCTTCTTTCTCTAATAATTTCATTAAACTATGAAAGGTCAATGCTTCCGCGCGGGAGGGGGTGTGGAAACTAAATTCAGACAATGATTAAGAATCGAGAACGGTACAACGAATCGTCTTCTTTCTCTAATAATTTAATGAAACGTTAAGCTTCTGCACTTCGCGCAGAGGGGGAAAACTGAAATACAGACAATGATTAAGAACCGAGAACGGAACAACGAATCGTCTTCTTTCTCTAATAATTTAATGAAACGACAAAGCTTCCGCGCTTTGCGCGGGAGGGGGTATGGAAACTGAATTCAGACAATGATTAAGAATCGAGAACGGTACAAAGAATCGTCTTCTTTCTCTAATAATTTAATTAAACTATGAAAGGTCAATGCTTCAGCGCTTCGCGCGGGAGGGGGAAAACTGAATTCAGACAAGGAATAAGAGTCGAGAATAGTACAACAAATCGTCTTCTTTCTCTAATATCAATTAATGAAAGGTCAAAACTTCCGCGCTTCGCGCGGGAGGGGGGGGGGGGAGGAACTAAATTCAGACAAGGATTAGGAGTCGAGAATGGTACAACGAATCCTCTTCTTTCTCTAATAATTTCATGAAACATTAAAGCTTCTGCGCTTCGCGCGTAATGGTAGGGGGGGGGCGGGTGAGGGGAACAGCGAGCTGCCCGAATATGAATTTGTTATAACTTTTCTCGTATATTTTGTTGATAAATAACACTTTCACAAATACATATTATCCTCAAATTTTTGCTAGCTCGCTTCGCTCACTAGCCGAATTGTGAAACCAGAAAATTACTTTTTCGGGCAAGAGGCTTTAGCCCCCCCCCCCCCCCCCCCCCCCCCCCCCCTGATGAAAATGTCAAAAAAAAATTACCGGTATGGTGCTTCTAATATGACCTTGTTAGTATTGGTATGTTGAGTTGAAAAACGGTCTGTGCAATTTTCAAATTTCCGGCCCCCCCTATTGGAAAATCCTGGATCCGCGCCTGTGTTCCTTATTAAAACCACCACCACCTTCACAATCATCTCAATAATCACCATCAACACCAAAAGTTACTGCTTACTATTACTACTCCGAATAATGAAAATAATACTTTTTTTTTCTATGCATAATATACTTTCTTTCTTATGAGGTTCTCACTGAATTTGATTGTTTCAGATAAACTACACAAGGCTGTATTCTAAAAAAGATGTTATCTTTTATGCTGGGGAAAAGGAAGTTAGCAAAACAATGTTACCAGTAATTGTCATAACAAACTCAAATGCTTGGAACTAGCCCCACTGCACTTACTTATAGCTACTTGCGCCCTCTATATAGCAAACAATGCCTAATCGGTGACCACTGGTCCCCCATGATCCTCTTTTTCTTACGTTAATTGAGAGCTGATTTGATGAGATAAGCACCTGTCTGTGACCATGCAAGAACGTCTAATCCCCCCTGGCCAAACTAATGCAGACGGGCTTTAACATTGGTGATTGCGCCAATGTCTCTTTTAACTTAATGCGAACAAAGCCAGCTTTGTGCAGACATTAACAAATGACTTGTCCAAAATATTGATTTGTTACCACAGTTTTTGCTAACATAAGCGATTGAATCGTTTTTAAGAATAAAACCCCAGCAGGGGGGGGGGGGGAGTTCACAAAGATTCTAAGTTGAACTTAACAATTATGGAAAGCCGTTAGCATCTATGGAAATATTTTGTAAAAGTTATTTTAACAAGCATAAAATGTTGATTCAAATCATTCATATTTTCTATTATCAAGGTGATTACCGGTACATATTCTTGATGTGGAATTGATAAAAAGTCTAAAATACTTGAATTTTCGCTTTCAAATATATTTTATTTTGAGGCTGCAAATGGCTCTCCATAACTTTTAAGTCCAACTTAGAGTTGAGCTCGACTTAGGATCTTTGTGAAACACCCCCTGGGACCCGTTTGACAAAGCCTTTTTTCAATGACAAATGACAAAAAACAGTGACAAATCTGCTGATAACCAATCAGAATCAAGGATTTCAGTAGCTTATAACAGAAACTGTCATTAGTCACTGAGGACAACAAGTTCTGTGAAACGCCCTCCTGGTGAAGTAGGAGGAAGCGAATGCACTCACCAATAAGGCATTCCAGATCACCTCGGAGTATTCTCTCTTCAGGTATCTAGTCAGACAGGTGATCATTTCGTGGAAACAATCCAGGACCAGTTCCCAAGGAAGATTGGCTGCATTCTCAGTACCACGGCGACAGGGACCAAGTCTGCATAGCAATACTGGTAAGATCTGAAATGAAATCATAGAGACAAAGTCTACATAGCAATACTGGACCAAGTCTACATAGCAATACTGGTAAGATCTGAAATCAAATCGTAGAGACAAAGTCTACATAGCAATACCGGTATGATCTGAAATCAAATTATAAAGAAAAAGTCTACATAGCAATACTGGTAAGATCTGAAATCAAATCATGGAGACAATATAGCCAAACTGGTAAGCAATAAAGACCTACTGTGACAGAACACTGTCATGTGGAGGACCAAAACTTTGTAAAGTTCTCCCAGCATCGTTACATTCCATGCAAGACGTGATAAATATTTAAGAAAGCACTAAAAACTGATCTTTTTTAAAACTATTTTTATCGATTATCAATTGCAAATTGTCAAGTGAATTCAGGGGGCTCCGGTCCTCAAATGTGCTATAGAAGAACAATATATTATCATTTTCTAAAATCAAGTCGTGGAGACCAAGTCTACATAGCAAGACTGGTATCTCATCATGTAAACTATGAAACGATAGACTCTACAATGAATGTTTGTAGTATTTATAAGATGCTGAAGCGGATCCTAATCAAATGATTGGTTGAGAGCGTAAACGTGACCAGGCATATATTTTGCCTAACACCTAATTTTACTAATGACCAGTCATTAGTTAAAGCATGTTATAAAACAAATAAAACATCATTTTTTAAAACAAATAAAACATAATTTTATAAAACAAATAAAATATCATCTTATAAAACAAATAATACACATCATTTTGTTTGGGCATTAGTAAAATTACCCACACTCAAAACAGTCCAAACATCCTGGGCTATGTTAGACTGTTCCAAAGGTACCTTGTGCGGGTAATTTTGACTAATGCCCTCACTGCTGTGTATTATTTGTATAATCATACATACCCTTTCGGTTGCAGAATGTGTTTGATGTCTCACTCCTTTCAGCATGTCAAACAGCAGATGACCCAGCCCTTTTGCTTGCTGTAATAAGGACAAAGAAGTGGAGAATCTTTGAGAATGAATGAATGAGACACCTAATATTTCACTGGAATTTACAAGAATTTTCTATTGTATTTTCTGCATACTTGATATCGCCTTCCTCCTCATATTGTAGAGAGTTTGAGTGCCGAAAATTCTGTCGAAATTTGGGCAAGCACACTGTCATTTCCACCAAAAAAATGCAGTGGTGTCATTTTGACATTGCTAAAACAAAGCCTTGACACACAGTACAGGAATGTTGTACATGAAAGATAGCATTTTGAGGCATATGGATAAAAGTGATAAAATAAGACATTCACTAGTTTTTACTTATTTTGTTAATGACGTTGTATCGCTAAAACAGAGACGGAAAGTTTGCGTTGGTTGCATGTTTTGTTTTATCATAATAGTGCAGTTACGGGTATGCACAGATAAGGATGCTGACACAGATATGGGCACTCGAACCATACTGTCAAACAAGATTGGTAGAAACTTTCACAAATTTATCCTAACGAGCGTTTAAAGCCCCACTGCACTACTTATAGCTACTTGCAACCTCTATCTAGCAAACAATGCCTAATCGGTGACAGTTGGTCCCCATGGTCCCCTTTTTCTTATGTTAATTACAGTAAGAGCTGATTTGATGAGATAACCCCCTGTCAGTGACCATGCAGGGAGGTCTAATCCCTTCTGGCCAAACTAGTAGGCTTTAAAGGCCAGCTGTACTAGTTTGGGTAGGAGGGATTAGACCACACAGGGTGGTCACTGACAGGTGGCTATCTCATCAACTCAGCTCTCAATGAACATAAGAAAAAGGGGACCATGGGGGACCAACTGTCACCGATTAGGCATTGTTTGCTATATAGAGGGCGCAAGTAGCTATAAGGAGTGCAGTGGGGCTTTAAGACTTACTTGAGGATTGTCCTGTAGAGTACCAAGCATGTAGTCAAATAACTCTCCGTGACATTTGACCTTTCTCATGATGAAAGCAAAGCTCTCGGCAGCAAACCTTCTCACATGCTCCTTACGATCCTCGGCCAACAGTGGGGAATACATCCTGTATTTTAAAAAAGATGAAAATGAGTTGAGGTGTTGTGGCGTAGTGGATAAGTCGTCGGACTGTGAATCACAGGGTCCGCAGTTCGAGTCCCGCCGCGTCACTAAAGTCCTTTAGCAAGACATTAATCTACACTTGCCACTCTCCACCCAGGTGTTAAATGGGTACCGGTTAAAAGGAATTCCTTAAACGCTGTGAGCGTCAAAATCGGCAGCCTAGCATAGCCGGGTAATGTTGGAGCGCCTTCAGGACCTTGCAAGGTCGATAGGTGCGCTATATAAGAATCTAATATTATTATTCTTATTATTATTATTATTATTCGTCAAGCAATTGCATTGTGAAATAAACAGTTGGAGCGAAGGGAAAAGGTTGATTATGTAGCACATAAGTATCAAAGTGTATTATGAAGTTTTGGAATAATCAAAAATTGGCAGAGTCTTGCTAACAGTCGCATACTCGGTACACAAAAATGCGTATGTGGGACTACGCAAACATGTGGCATGAGAGTACGGTCCACAACCTTCAGCTGGTATTTGTCACATTTCAAATATGGGGGTATTTGAAGAGCCATCCATTCCAGGGTACTTTTTTTTCTTCTCTTCCACTCCACAAAAGGATGAAAAACTTCACAATATATTTGTCACCTGTCCCTTGCAAGTGTTTACACAGGTGTTAAGTAGTCTACATAGTCAACAAGGCGTATCTATCACAGTTCACTTGGCATGCTGTGAGGGCATTTAAAGGGATCCGGTAACTTTGTCTTTGATCCTTTAAAAATTTCCTTGATTTAGCTCATGCTGCAATGATAATTATAAACCTTTAGGTCAGTCAGGAACCCCATGACTTTTACAAGCCGATGGCCTGTCCGATTATCAAGACATTTATGATTGAAAATCGATATCAAATTTTGGGTTTGCCAAACGGTTTTCATAACACTACAGTCTATTGGGGAAAACGAGTATGGTAAAAAGATTTTCATGTTTTTGAGGCACTTCTTGATCATTTTGAAGCGCAATTTTTTTAGGGTTACAATATAACACCATATCACAGACACTGATAACACGTAAGGTCGTGCATCTCTGATTTAACGATGTTAAACGATCCCTTTAAAGGTAATACAAAGTTTTAGTATGGGGTTATGAATGTGGTTCAAATGAACATATTGGAAGCATATGCGATCCTACAATATATTTGATAATCCGTTGTCGCGGTTGAAATCGAGTCTAAAGTTATGAAATTGTAAATAATAAACTCTTTATGTTGTATAGCTCCCTCTCAAGGTCAAGATATCAATTAAGCTTTAAAACAATGTTTCTTGACTAAAATTGACCAATTAGCTATTCCCGTTTGGAAATTATATATCACAACTATATATTCTGAGATATTCATGGTGGCAGCTACCATTGTACGGCCATAGGCGCTATTTGAAAATTATCAAAATTTACCGGGAGACTGGTAAATTGTTATATTCAATTTTTCTCGAAAGCAGAAGAGTTTTAGGGGCTACAAATTTTCTGATTGCATACAAATGGAACAGATCATTCTAAAAAAAGCAGATGACATGAAATTATGGAGGAGGGGGGGGGGCTTACTTGTAAACTTCTTGAATGTCCCTGACCAGATACCTCCAGAGAAACTTAAACATGTAACACAGACACTGGAAAGCGCCCTCTATCAGCTCCGTATCCTGAGTGTCCAAGAGCGAGACCACAATCTCAAAGAAGTCTTTGAAATGTGGGTAGAAATCCGTCTGTAGATCCCTGGCAAGCTGTACCACAAGGCTGTATTGAGTAAACAGGTCAAATGTTCTCAGTGGGCCCTGTTTCATCAAAATTGTTATCAATACCTACCAAAATCGGGGCATTTGATTGGTTGTGAGCAAGTTTGTCATAGAAATTTAGTATTTGTTATTGATGGCAAGTTTTATGAAACAGGGCGAGGTCAGAACTCAACGATGACCATCTGGGTTAGCTGAGTGAAATGTAGTGGCACGAAAAGAAGCATCTGGAACGCTAAAGGTATTATACTTACTGATGTTTGTTAATTAAAAGTTTTGTATTATAATGACAGTTTATTTAGACATTGTAAAGTGATTATAATTATGTTTATAAACAGAATATTGATGTACATCAATGAAGTTTAATAAATATAATACAATACATGAAGCCTAGTCGAGATGGTACCTGTATTTACCAGCTATGTGGTCTCAACTCTATGTGATAAAATTTTGATTTTCAAAAATTGTGCATTTTGCGTTAAGACACGTCTTTTCATGCCACTACATTTTGCTAAGCTACCTAACAATATATTACATCCATATACTGTTTAATGCTAACGTAAAATTAACGATAAAAGTAGTAGTACATAAATGGCGTATATAGAGAGCAAATTCCCATTCCTGTACCCAAGCATCATCACTGGCGCGTCATGCAGATGGTGATGCATTGTGGGACATGGCTGTAGACACATCAGAACATTGGAAGCAGCAGATGGCAGTATACCTCTGTGTAAATCTGACGTAGTGTCAGTACATTACCTTGCCTTTAAAGCCCATCTGTACTAGTTCACAGGAGGGATTAGACCACCCTGCAAGGTCACTGACATGTGGTTATCTCATCAAATCAGCTCTCAATTAACATACCGTAAGGAAAAGAGGAAAACGGGGGACCACTGGTCACCGATTGGGTTAGGGTTTGGGCTATACAGAGGGCGCAAGTAGCTATAAGTAGTGTAGTGGGGCTTTAAAACAACACATTTCCACATTTTACTTACTCTAGTAGTGGTATGTAAGCCATGCTGTCAGGAACCTTCAGATGTGTCTGGAGAGATGAGACTATCTGGTCTTCAAAGTGGACTAACTGAGCAAAGCTTTGAACCTGCTCCGATATCTCATGGCTGAAGTTAACTGGAAATGAGAGGGAAATAATAATAATAATAATAATAATAATTGGATTTATATAGCACCTTTTCCAAAGGATACAAGGTGCTGCTCTCTAGACTTTCAACAATTCAAGTAAGATTCAAAATATTAAACCTGCACGTAGCAGTGAGTCCAAGTCTTGGAACTACAGACGGGTTGTGGTCTAGTGGACAAGTCTCTGGACTATGAACCACAAGGTATGGGGTTCGAATCCCTGTTGCAGCAATACAAGCGTTATCCAAGACTCCACTATTATTATTATTATCATTGGAACTATAGACGTGTTGTCGTCTACAGTAGTTGATACATTTTTCGGACTGTTGATCATCTTGTATGGTGGATATGTGCTATAAAAATATCTGATATTATTACTACATTTCAAGAGAAACTAGCAAAAAACATATTTGTGACTTGTTATCATGAAATATGGAGGGACTTTGGACTAGCAAAATGAAAACAGATAAATCATACCCAATGTACATATAAAACTGAAGTTATATTGCTGTAATCTCATTTGTTCATGAACATTTTTATACAGTGAAACCTGTCTATAAAGACCACCCAAGGGAGACAAGAAAAGTGGTCTTGATAGGCAGGTGGTCTTTATGTGCAGGTTCCTTTAGTATGTGTTTCAATGAGAAACCATTTTCAAGGGATACAACAAATTTGGTCTTTCTATACAGGTGGTCACTAAAGCAGGTTTGACTGTAGCGCCACATGCATCATGCTAGGCTCTGCTCAAGGCTTTAAGGAATGTGGTTAAGGATCAAATTAAAGTCTGCATGTGCCTGCAAACTATGCTCAACACAAGGTCACAAAGGTCAGTTCCAAACATTATGGAATGACGTTCACAGAGCAATAACTTCCTCATTACTCATGTCTGATACTACAAATTTGTTTGACACAATAATAATCACTCTGTCCTACTTTGGATGCATTCTCCAAAATTTCCTCTTATATCCACAACTCAGGATTAATTTAACAACGAAATTATTCAATAGGAGTCTTAACTCTCCTTCAGAAATGAAAGTGGTATACCACAGCGTTTTCTTTATCTCTTCAATAATGACATTAGTTCAATGACCTTGACATTTCTATATCTTATAAGTTCACAAGTGAATACGCATAGGACTATTGTTGCTTGCAGTTGCCATTCATTTGCATGCAGAGATGCCAACCTCTTGACAAAAAAAACAGACTTTTGGAGAGAAAAATCAGATTTTCACGAAAAGTCGACACTACCAATGGCCCGTCAGCCCCGGGCCAGTAAAAGTTCAGAAAAATATTTTAATGGTACACCCTGTACACCTGTAAGTAAGATTAAGTAAAATGCTTGCTCTTTCATTACAATTTAATGAGAAAATTGTAAAGCAAAGTTTTTGTTGAGGTTGCAGGGATTTACTTGTACATGTTTCTATGTGTTTCCGCAGTTTTTATGGGTTTTCAAAAAATTATATTTTAGGATTTTAAGATCGTATTTCACTCTTATTATCGTACTAAGTACGATTTAATCGTACTGGTTGGCATCTCTGTGCATGTTATCAAAACAACGCCGCGATATATCTGAATAAGCCTTTACGACTCATCCAGCATGTGCGCAATCAAGTCAGCTGCATTTTGAAATAAAAGTGTTTGTTTACCAAAGTCTTGTGTGCAATTGAGCTCCCTCCACTTTGCCAAACCTTCGGCAAAGAATGAATCAGCATCCTGAAGGAAAAAAAATGAATGTAATATGTGGATTTGAAATTCATATGGCAAAAGGTCACCATATCTAATAAAACTAGAAATATTGCAATCTGATGAATCTGTATTGCCGCGCAATGCGAATGTATTCCCCGGCAGTGGCAGCGATTTTGTGTCATCCTTATGTTCGGAGGAGGGACAAAGATCCTCTCTCCCCTCCCTGAAACAAAAGGATGATGTAGAGATCGCCACTAGTGGCTCAGATAAATTTTCAAGACTAGAAGCAGCATCACCAAAACAATATGGCCCGAATTCACAAAGGAGGTTTGTCGACAAACCTTGGTTTTCGTACGTCATATGACGCGTTTTTACGCGTTTTTTACAAACCTGGTTTGTAAAGAACAAAAGGAGGTTTGTTGACAAACCTTTGTTTGTCCACAAACCTCCGTTGTGAATTCGGGCCTATGTGTGTAGATCAGAGTATAATGCATCTCTGTAGAAAATTTGGCAGTAAGGGCGCATAAAAGATATGACATTTGACCATAAAAGACGGAACAATGAGGGCAGCATCACCCAAAAGTGTAGATACAAAATTTGAAAGAAATCCGTCATGAAATATGACCTGCAGAGTACACACTAGACACCCATCAAAATATGATCTTTTGACCCTATAGAAAACGGAACACTGGGGGCAGCATCACCAAAATCTATAGGCTTGTAGATTATACCAAGATACACCTTTGTTTAAAATTTGAACAAAATCCCTTGAAAAATGTGGCTCATAGAGCACACACAAACCATCCCGAAAAATATGGCCTTTAAAACTATAACAGACAGAACACTGGGGGCAGCATCACCAAAAGTTATAGGTGTGTAGATTATACCAAGATACACCTCCATACAAAATTTGAAGGAAATCCGTCAAGGAATGATGCAGTTAGACTGCACACTAGAGTGCACACAAGTAACCTATCAGAATATGACCTTTGACCCTATAAAAGACGAAACACTAGAGGCAGCATCAATAAAATCTATAGGCTTGTAGATTATACCAAACTACACCTTCATTCAAAATTTGAACGAAATCCCTTTAAAAATGTGGCCTATAGAGCGCACACAAACCATCCACAAAAATATGGCCTTTTACCCTATAGAAGACGGAACACTGGGGTAGCATCACCAAAAGTTATAGGTTTTGAGATTATACCACGATACACCTTCATACAAATTTGAAAGAAATCTGTCAAGGAATGTGGCAATTAGAGCGCACACAAGAATATGACGCGGCGGCGGCGTAACGCTAATTAATCCAAAGTACCCCACCGGCATATTACCGGGGGATGAAGTGACAATGTAGTAACACATGTACAGGTAACACTTAACTTCATATCAAATTAATATTTTTTTACACTTTTAATGCAAAAATGTTTTTAAGACTAAACGATAGTCCCAATCAAAACGTTACTGAAAAGTACAAAACAATTTGTCAATCACATCACCAATCAAGGTCAGATAAAGGGTCATCAAAACTTTCAAAATAAATTCAAAACTTTGCCCGAGTCTTATTTTATTTGAATTTTTACTGATCCTGTTGCTTAAAACTTACCATTGATGGTAACTTTGCCATCAGTGGCAACTACCATGGAAACAGGGCTCAACAGCCAAACAAAATCAAGGTTTCCATGGTAGTTACCATTGATGCCAAAGTTACCATCAATGGTAAATTTGTGCAACAGGCCCAGTTTTTGTACTGTTCTGCTTTAAATACATGGCTACCTTTTTTAGAAATGGTGAGTTTCCAGAAGTTTATATTTACAAACAATAAATTAACTTGTGTAAATGAAATAATGTTACTTCTATCGCTATGCATCGTTGTAAAATGAGGCTAATAATATCTTGCAAGCAAATAAAACTTCAGTTTCAAGAAAACCAATAGGCAATTATTACATTCAAGTCCAATGAGACTGTAATGCATTGAAAATTGTAATTGTCCAGGGGGGTGTTTCACAAAGATGCTTAGTTGAACTTATCTATTTTAAAGTTGGACTTTAAAAAATGGAAAGCTGTTTGCATCTATACAAATGTTGTGTAAAAGTTATTTTAAAAGGCATAAAATGTTGATTTAAATCATTCATATTTTCTATTATAAAGGACATTTCATGTTCTTGATGTGGAATTCATGTAAAGTCTAAAATACTTGAATTTTTGCTTTCGAATATATTTTATTTTGAGGCTGCAAATGGCTCTCCATAACTTTTAAGTCCAACTTAGAGTTAAGTTAGACTTAGGATCTTTGTAAAACACCCCCCCCCCCCCCCCCAGGAGGGTTAATTAATACTGTAACTTACTTGCGGCTCGCTCTGCGTCTTCTTACTCCTATGAATGACATCGATATTGATATGAGCTATCTGCTCCGAGAAGCTTTCAAACTGGTAATGAGAAACAAAGAAACAAAATACAGTCATGGCTTTCAAATCTCCAAGAGGATCCTGGTTACTGGTGAGCCGGGCATGCTCTTGTACAAATTTTTAAAATCAAAAAATTTGTCATACACAAAATGAAAAACTTATTTCCTAGTAATATAATAGATCATACATGTAGACAAAACAAATCCACAATATCCTAGCCGTCTCATATGCACTGAATTGGTGCGCAGGGAGTTTAGTACACTGAACTAATCGCTATTATCATACAATATGTATCAAAGTAGCAACTCAAAAACAGCATTTCCATGTCTGAATAATTTTTTCAATTTTTCCCTTTTGGATTGTTTTTCACCATTATGGTTGGATAACGTATGAGACAGAAAATTTGGTCTAAGGCCTCCTTAGATTATGGTCAGAACCCAAGGCAGAGGGCAAATATTTAGCCGGATTCCAGCGAAAATAGCTAGTTAATCCCCCCACCCCCCCCCCCCCTTGTATGTGTGGCAAGAGTCACCGTCTATTTATGGAATTTCAGGGGAAAAATTATTTAAACAATTTGGGGGGCTACTTTTCAAGCTTGCTTGCATGAAAATAACACTCTTTAATTGGTTTTGCATCGAACTCTATGCAAAGTTTGGGAGCTCTTTTATGACTTTTGGGGGCTCTTTTTGGCATTTCGGGGGCTAATTTGCCCCAAGCCCCCCCCCCCCCCCCCCCCCCCCCCGCAATGTATTTTTTTTCCTGTGGACTTTTGACTATAGGGAAAATTGACTAGGCCTACAGTCAATTTTATTTTTAACTTCCCCGTACCAGACGGTTATTTCTGTCAAGCCTGATTTATGAATCAGAAAATTAAGAAACACCAGGGAGAAAGTTTTTCAACGGATATCGGTGAAAATCGCTTGTTTACTCTGCCCCCCCCCCTCCCCTTTGTGGGTACAGCAAAGGGTACTGTTTTTGTATGTGGAAGGTTGACAGATGTCAGTTTTATAAAAGAATTCCTCATACCAGACGGTTCTTGCTGTTTTTATCAGCTAGCCCTTCAAGCTAGAGCGAACACGCCTGACGTCGCAAAAGCACTATCTATGCACAGACTCTTAGGCTAATCGGTATACACCGACTACATACATACCGTGTCTGTCATTCACTCATTCAGATTTCGGTAAACATGCGGCAATCACAACTAACCTTAAACCTGTTGGTAACCTTATGATGAGATGACTTGGAGCTCGTTTTCACCATTTTGAATCTATTCTCGTCCACTTGTTCTCATGGTACTCCCAGAAGAAATCAAACGAGATAAAAGTATTATTAGAGCTCAGTCAGGAATCCGCACCGGTGCTCCACACATGCACACACGTGAATATAACCTTATTTCCAGGCGTTGGATTTTTGTGCAACAGCGTTTACAGAGTTTACCACTGAACCCGATTCAAACCCTACTTCTACCATGCTTCTACTGATATTCCCCATACCAAACCATTATCACTGCACACTAATCCTCTTCACAACGCCTAGCTGCCGCGGCAGCAATCGTATGTATGTAGCTGTAAGGAAATAACCATGTACGCCTGAAATTTAGGCTATAAATGGGACAGACGGGGCGTTTGTGGCGTGCGCCTGTAATCAGCTAAAAATGGAAGTTACAAACTGATTCAGCCGAGGACGCAGGTTCGAAACTGAACCGAGTCACGTCTTTCGGATGGTGACGTTAAATGTCGGTCTACAGACGTAAATAGTCATATCTGATTGATGATTGATTACACACACACACACACGCATTCCCACTTCGTCGTCGGTAGCGAGATAGAGAAAAGAAAAAGAGGGAGGAGAGGAAAGAAAGGAAAGAAAGAAAAGAAAGAAAAGGGGGAAAAAAGAAGGAAAAAGAGAAACAAGAAACAGGGGTGAAAGCAAGGAGAGAGGGGGGAGGTCGGGGGGAGGTAAGAGCCTGAGAGAGAATTGAAGGAGTTGGAGTAAAAGAGAGAGGGGGTTGTTGGGTGGGGTCGTTTCGTCGAGGGAGCAAGAAAGACACGGGTAAATATTTTGCTGTGTCGCCGGGTCAGCTGTGTCGGTATAAGTTCTTGCTCGATATATCAATGCAGAAGTTTGAAGTCGGTGAGATGTATATTCGGTCGGCCGACAAGTTTTTACCTACGAACTGTGACTTTTTATCCGCTGTGACGACTTCGAGAGTGACTACAACTACAATACTTGTATTTTTCTCGAAGTTTCACTGTTGTATAAATATCAGCTAAAGAAATCAGAGGTTTACAATTTTCGGGGAAACTAAATTCAAACAAGGATTAAGAGTCAATAAAACGGTAAAACGAATCTTCCACTTTTCTGTATATTTTGATGAAACGCCAAAAATTCCGCGCTTCGCGCGGAAGGGAAAACTTCATTTAGACGAGTCGAGAACGGTACAACGAATCGTCTTCTTTTTATAATAATTTAATGAAACGTCAAAGCTTTCGCTCGGAGGGGGGGGGGGGACTTCATTCAGACAATTAAGGATTAACAGTCGAGAACGGTACAAAAAATCGTCTACTTTCTCTAATAATTTAATGAAACGCCAAAACTTCCGCGCTTCGCGCGTGAGGGGACGCAGTGAACAGAATTCAGATACGGATTAAGAGTCGAGAACAGTACACCGAATCGTCTGCTTTTTCTCATAATTTAATGAAACGTCAAAGCTTCCACACTTTGCGCGGGAGGGGGAGAAACTGAATTTATACAAGGATTAACAGTCAAGAACGGTACGCAAATCGTCTTCTTTTCCTAATAATTTAAGGAAATGACCAAGCTTCCGCGCTTCGCGCTCTCTTTAAGTGATTCGCTTGCTCACTACCGCCCCTCCCTAAAAGAAGATCCTAGCTCCGCGCCTGCGTTAAATTATATAGCTTTGTTGACGAAATAATAAGTATATTTATGTCGTCGAGAAATTTGCACATACGCAAGTACTATAGATAGTCCATCAAAGGAAAAACAATTTAGCCTTCGGCCCCGGGTTTATAGGGTTAAATTTGTAGATATTGGGACATTTAATTTTGTCGGTAATTGATGGATAGTTTTGTCGGTTATCGTTGGCCTCTACACCCCCCCCCCCCCACCCCCACTGAAAAAGGTCTAGCGACGCCCCTGAACAGGGGACACATTCTCCAGATTTTGTTCTTCTTCAGAGGACAACGTACCTCATCCCATAACCTGGAATTCCCTGGAAATTTGCCCCAAAAAAGATTTAATAAAAAGAAAAGAAAAATAACATGTACAATTGTATCATCTTATGAAAATGAGTTATGGCTATACCAGGCGCGGAACCACGAGGGGAGGGAGTGAGCGACGGGCCTGGGTCCCCCCGGCAAAACAAAAACAGGTTTTAACAAAAAAGATGGTAACGTTAATTTTACGTTTTAAAAAAATATATATATATATATTTATTATTTTGCTCAAGGGGGGATGTTGAGAAGCAAAACAAAGGAGTGTTCACCCCCCCCCCCCCCCCCGCGCGCCAATTGTCAAAAGTATCAGCACGCTCTATCAATATACCTATCATTTCCAAACAACCAGATGCTATTATAGCTGATATAATATCACTGTGTAAATACATGTAATATTAGTAGGGGGAGTTCAATAGAGCTTTATAGTTAAACAAATACTCTTGCTGATACAAGTGAGTAAATTTTAACAAATTTTGTTGAAAAATAGGACTCCCTACATTATCTCTAAGCTGAAGTTAAACAAATACTCTTGCTGATACAGTAAATTTGAACAAATTTTGTTAAAAAATAGGACTCCCTAAATTATCTCTAAGCTGAACAAAACTACAATGCGTATCAAAAAAGCCAGGTGTACCCATCTCTGGTAGCTTCCAATTAAAAAGTTATAACCTATGTAACCATGAATCATGTTTCAGGGTAAAAGGTAACTAATACCCTGTCTAATGATACCATTTTCATAATATGACTGAGCAGCAGGCTTTTCAAAAATTATTGTCAAAATCGTTTTGTACCAAAATCACAGAATATCTTCACTTTATATTATTTTGGGTGAGATTCTCGACTCA